>CM060954.1:12952788-12995288 GCA_030765055.1 Mantis religiosa | reverse complement strand
ATTTGAACATCATTTCATTCATCGTCCGATATGACTTAACGTTGGAGGTTTTCTCTCATCCTGAAAGATGAATGTCTGGTAACTGTAACCTCTATGTACCCTGTACTCATTTGAGCATCATTTCATTCATCGTCCGATATGACCTAACGTTGGAGGTTTTCTCTTAACGTAAAGGATGAATGTCTGGTAACTCTAAGCTCTATGTGTCCTGTACTCATTTGATCGTCATTTCATTCATCGTCCGATATGACTTAACGTTGGAGGTTTTCTCTTATCCTGAAAGATGAATGTCTGGTACCTCTAAGCTCTATGTACCCTGTACTCATTTGTACATCATTTCATTCATCGTCAGATATGACTTAACTTTGGAGGTTTTCTCTTATCCTGAAAGATAAATGTCTGGTATCTCTAAGCTCTATGTACCCTGTACTCATTTGGACATCATTTCATTCATCGTCCGATATGACTTAACGTTGGAGGTTTCCTCTTATCATAAAAGTTGAATGTCTGGTAACTCTAAGCTCTATATACCCTGTACTCATTTGAACATCATTTCATTCATCGTCCGATATGACCTAACGTTGGAGGTTTTCTATTATCCTAAAGGATGAATGTCCGGTAACTCTAAGCTCTATGTGTCTTGTACTCATTTGAACATCATTTCATTCATCGTCCCATATGACTTAACGTTGGAGGATTTCTCTTATCCTGAAAGATGAATGTCTGGTAACTCTAAGCTCTATGTACCCTGTACTCATTTGTATATCATTTCGTTCATCGTCCGATATGACTTAACGTTGGAGGTTTTCTCTTATCATGAAAGATGAATGTCTGGTAACTCTAAGCTCTATGTACCCTGTACTCATTTGAACATCATTTCATTCATCGTCCGATATGACTTAAAGTTGGAGGTTTACTCTTATCCTGAAAGATGAATGTCTGGTAACACTAAGCTCTATGTACCCTGTATTCATTTGAACATCATTTCATTCATCGTCCGATATGACTTAACGTTGGAGGTTTTCTCTGATCCTAAAGAATGAATGTCTGGTAACTCTAAGCTCTATGTGTCCTGTACATATTTGAACATCATTTCATTCATCGTCCCATATGACTTAACGTTGGAGGTTTTCTCTTATACTGAAAGTTGAATGTCTGGTAACGCTAAGCTCTATGTACCCTGTACTCATTTGTACATCATTTCATTCATCGTCCGATATGACTTAACGTTGGAGGTTTTCTCTTATCCTGAAAGATGTATGTCTGGTAACCCTAAGCTGTATGTACTCTGTACTCATTTGAACATCATTTCATTCATCGTCCAATATGACTTAACGTTTGACGATTTCTCTTATCCTGAAAGAGGAATGCCTTGTAACTCTAAGCTCTATGTAGCCTGTACTTATTTGAACATCATTTCATTCATCGTCCGATATGACTGAACTTTGGAGGTTTTGTCTTATCCTGTAAGATGAATGTCTGGTAACTCTAAGCTCTATGTACCCTTTGGTCATTTGAACATCATTTAATTTATCGTTGGTATGACTTAAGGTTGGAGGTTTTCTCTTATCCTGATAGATGAATGTCTGGTAACTCTAAGCTCTATGTACCCTTTGGTTATTTGAACATCATTTCATTCATCCTTGGTATGACTTACGTTTGGAGGTTTCCTCTTATCCTGAAAGATGAATGTCTGGTAACTGTAACCTCTATGTACCCTGTACTCATTTGAACATCATTTCATTCATCGTCCGATATGACTTAACGTTGGAGGTTTTCTCTTATCCTGAAAGATGAATGTCTCATATCTCTAAGCTCTATGTACCCTGTACTCATTTGTACATCATTTCATTCATCGTCCGATATGACTTAACGTTGGAGGTTTTCTCTTATCCTGAAAGATGAATGTCTGGTAACTCTAACCTCTATGTACCCTGTACTCATTTTAACATCATTTCATTCATCGTCCGATATGACCTAACGTTGGAGGTTTTCTCTTATCCTAAAGGATGAATGTCTGGTAACTCTAAGCTGTATGTGTCCTGTACTCATTTGAACATCATTTCATTCATCGTCCGATATGACTTAACGTTGGAGGTTTTTTCTTATCCTGAAGGATGAACGTCTGGTAACTCTAAGCTCTATGTACCCTGTACTCATTTGTGCATCATTTCATTCATCGTCCGATATGACTTAACTTTGGAGGTTTTCTCTTATCCTGAAAGATGAATGTCTGGTATCTCTAAGCTCTATGTAACCTGTACTCATTTGGACATCATTTCATTCATCGTCCGATATGACTTAACGTTGGAGGTTTCCTCTTATCATGAAAGTTGAATGTCTGGTAACTCTAAGCTCTATATACCCTGTACTCATTTGGACATCATTTCATTCATCGTCCGATATGACTTAACGTTGGAGGTTTCCTCTTATCATGAAAGTTGAATGTCTGGTATCTCTAAGCTCTATGTACCATGTACTCATTTGGACATCATTTCATTCATCGTCCGATATGACTTAACGTTGGAGGTTTTCTCTTATCATGAAAGATGAATGTCTGGTATCTCTAAGCTCTATGTACCCTGTACTCATGTGAACATCATTTCATTCATCGTCCGATATGACTTAACGTTGGAGGTTTCCTCTTATCATGAAAGTTGAATGTCGGATAACTCTAAGCTCTATATACCCTGTACTCATTTGAACATCATTTCATTCATCGTCCGATAGGACCGAACGTTGGAGGTTTTCTCTTATCCTAAAGCATGAATGTCTGGTAACTCTAATCTCTATGTGTCCTGGACTCATTTGAACATCATTTCTTTCATCGTCCGATATGACTTAACGTTGGAGGTTTCCTCTTATCCTGAAAGATTAATGTCTGGTAACTCTAAGCTCTATGTACCCTGTACTCATTTGAACATCATTTCATTCATCGTCCGATATGACCTAACGTTGGAGGTTTTCTCTTATCCTAAAGAATGAATGTCTGGTAACTCTAAGCTCTATGTGTCCTGTACTCATTTGAACATCATTTCTTTCATCGTCCCATATGACTTAACGTTGGAGGTTTTCTCTTATCCTTAAAGATGAATGTCTGGCAACTCTAAGCTCTATGTACCCTGTACTCATTTGTATATCATTTCATTCATCGTCTGATATGACTTAACGTTGGAGGTTTTCTCTTATCCTGAAAGATGAATGTCTGGTAACACTAAGCTCTATGTACCCTTGTACTCATTTGAACATCATTTCATTCATCGTCCGATATGACTTAACGTTGGAGGTTTTCTCTTATCCTGAAAGATGAATATCTGGTAACACTAAGCTCTATGTACCGTGTACTCATTTGAACATCATTTCATTCATCGTCCGATATGACTTAACGTTGGAGGTTTTATCTTATCCTGAAAGATGAATGTCTGGTAACTCTAAGCTCTATGTACCCTGTCCTCATTTAAACATCATTTCATACATCGTCCGATATGACTTAACTTTGGAGGTTATATCTTATCCTGAAAGATGAATGTCTGCTAACTCTAAGCTCTATGTACCCTGTCCTCATTTAAACATCATTTCATTCATCGTGCGATATGACTTAACGTTAGAGGTTTTATCTTATCCTGAAAGATGAATGTCTGATAACTCTAAGCTCTATGTACCCTGTCCTCATTTAAACATCGTTTCATTCAACGTCCGATATGACTTAACGTTGGAGGTTTTCTCTTATCCTGAAAGATGAATGTCTGGTAACTCTAAGCTGACTTAACGTTGGAGTTTTTCCCTTATCCTGAAAGATGAATGTCTGATAACTCTAAGCTCTATGAACCCTGTACTCATTTGTACATCATTTCATTCATCGTCCGATATGACTTAACGTTAGAGGCTTTCTCTTATCCTGAAAGATGAATGTCTGGTATCTCTAAGCTCTATGTACCCTGTACTCATTTGAACATCATTTCATTCATCGTCCGATATGACTTAACGTTGGAGGTTTTCTCTCATCCTGAAAGATGAATGTCTGGTAACTGTAACCTCTATGTACCCTGTACTCATTTGAGCATCATTTCATTCATCGTCCGATATGACCTAACGTTGGAGGTTTTCTCTTAACGTAAAGGATGAATGTCTGGTAACTCTAAGCTCTATGTGTCCTGTACTCATTTGATCGTCATTTCATTCATCGTCCGATATGACTTAACGTTGGAGGTTTTCTCTTATCCTGAAAGATGAATGTCTGGTACCTCTAAGCTCTATGTACCCTGTACTCATTTGTACATCATTTCATTCATCGTCAGATATGACTTAACTTTGGAGGTTTTCTCTTATCCTGAAAGATAAATGTCTGGTATCTCTAAGCTCTATGTACCCTGTACTCATTTGGACATCATTTCATTCATCGTCCGATATGACTTAACGTTGGAGGTTTCCTCTTATCATAAAAGTTGAATGTCTGGTAACTCTAAGCTCTATATACCCTGTACTCATTTGAACATCATTTCATTCATCGTCCGATATGACCTAACGTTGGAGGTTTTCTATTATCCTAAAGGATGAATGTCCGGTAACTCTAAGCTCTATGTGTCTTGTACTCATTTGAACATCATTTCATTCATCGTCCCATATGACTTAACGTTGGAGGATTTCTCTTATCCTGAAAGATGAATGTCTGGTAACTCTAAGCTCTATGTACCCTGTACTCATTTGTATATCATTTCGTTCATCGTCCGATAAGACTTAACGTTGGAGGTTTTCTCTTATCATGAAAGATGAATGTCTGGTAACTCTAAGCTCTATGTACCCTGTACTCATTTGAACATCATTTCATTCATCGTCCGATATGACTTAAAGTTGGAGGTTTACTCTTATCCTGAAAGATGAATGTCTGGTAACACTAAGCTCTATGTACCCTGTATTCATTTGAACATCATTTCATTCATCGTCCGATATGACTTAACGTTGGAGGTTTTCTCTGATCCTAAAGAATGAATGTCTGGTAACTCTAAGCTCTATGTGTCCTGTACATATTTGAACATCATTTCATTCATCGTCCCATATGACTTAACGTTGGAGGTTTTCTCTTATACTGAAAGTTGAATGTCTGGTAACGCTAAGCTCTATGTACCCTGTACTCATTTGTACATCATTTCATTCATCGTCCGATATGACTTAACGTTGGAGGTTTTCTCTTATCCTGAAAGATGTATGTCTGGTAACCCTAAGCTGTATGTACTCTGTACTCATTTGAACATCATTTCATTCATCGTCCAATATGACTTAACGTTTGACGATTTCTCTTATCCTGAAAGAGGAATGCCTTGTAACTCTAAGCTCTATGTAGCCTGTACTTATTTGAACATCATTTCATTCATCGTCCGATATGACTGAACTTTGGAGGTTTTGTCTTATCCTGTAAGATGAATGTCTGGTAACTCTAAGCTCTATGTACCCTTTGGTCATTTGAACATCATTTAATTTATCGTTGGTATGACTTAAGGTTGGAGGTTTTCTCTTATCCTGATAGATGAATGTCTGGTAACTCTAAGCTCTATGTACCCTTTGGTTATTTGAACATCATTTCATTCATCCTTGGTATGACTTACGTTTGGAGGTTTCCTCTTATCCTGAAAGATGAATGTCTGGTAACTGTAACCTCTATGTACCCTGTACTCATTTGAACATCATTTCATTCATCGTCCGATATGACTTAACGTTGGAGGTTTTCTCTTATCCTGAAAGATGAATGTCTCATATCTCTAAGCTCTATGTACCCTGTACTCATTTGTACATCATTTCATTCATCGTCCGATATGACTTAACGTTGGAGGTTTTCTCTTATCCTGAAAGATGAATGTCTGGTAACTCTAACCTCTATGTACCCTGTACTCATTTTAACATCATTTCATTCATCGTCCGATATGACCTAACGTTGGAGGTTTTCTCTTATCCTAAAGGATGAATGTCTGGTAACTCTAAGCTGTATGTGTCCTGTACTCATTTGAACATCATTTCATTCATCGTCCGATATGACTTAACGTTGGAGGTTTTTTCTTATCCTGAAGGATGAACGTCTGGTAACTCTAAGCTCTATGTACCCTGTACTCATTTGTGCATCATTTCATTCATCGTCCGATATGACTTAACTTTGGAGGTTTTCTCTTATCCTGAAAGATGAATGTCTGGTATCTCTAAGCTTTATGTAACCTGTACTCATTTGGACATCATTTCATTCATCGTCCGATATGACTTAACGTTGGAGGTTTCCTCTTATCATGAAAGTTGAATGTCTGGTAACTCTAAGCTCTATATACCCTGTACTCATTTGGACATCATTTCATTCATCGTCCGATATGACTTAACGTTGGAGGTTTCCTCTTATCATGAAAGTTGAATGTCTGGTATCTCTAAGCTCTATGTACCATGTACTCATTTGGACATCATTTCATTCATCGTCCGATATGACTTAACGTTGGAGGTTTTCTCTTATCATGAAAGATGAATGTCTGGTATCTCTAAGCTCTATGTACCCTGTACTCATGTGAACATCATTTCATTCATCGTCCGATATGACTTAACGTTGGAGGTTTCCTCTTATCATGAAAGTTGAATGTCGGATAACTCTAAGCTCTATATACCCTGTACTCATTTGAACATCATTTCATTCATCGTCCGATAGGACCGAACGTTGGAGGTTTTCTCTTATCCTAAAGCATGAATGTCTGGTAACTCTAATCTCTATGTGTCCTGGACTCATTTGAACATCATTTCTTTCATCGTCCGATATGACTTAACGTTGGAGGTTTCCTCTTATCCTGAAAGATTAATGTCTGGTAACTCTAAGCTCTATGTACCCTGTACTCATTTGAACATCATTTCATTCATCGTCCGATATGACCTAACGTTGGAGGTTTTCTCTTATCCTAAAGAATGAATGTCTGGTAACTCTAAGCTCTATGTGTCCTGTACTCATTTGAACATCATTTCTTTCATCGTCCCATATGACTTAACGTTGGAGGTTTTCTCTTATCCTTAAAGATGAATGTCTGGCAACTCTAAGCTCTATGTACCCTGTACTCATTTTTATATCATTTCATTCATCGTCTGATATGACTTAACGTTGGAGGTTTTCTCTTATCCTGAAAGATGAATGTCTGGTAACACTAAGCTCTATGTACCCTTGTACTCATTTGAACATCATTTCATTCATCGTCCGATATGACTTAACGTTGGAGGTTTTCTCTTATCCTGAAAGATGAATATCTGGTAACACTAAGCTCTATGTACCGTGTACTCATTTGAACATCATTTCATTCATCGTCCGATATGACTTAACGTTGGAGGTTTTCTCTTACCCTGAAAGATGAATGTCTGGTAACTCTAAGTTCTATGTACCCTGTACTCATTTGTTCATCATTTCATTCATCTTCCGATATGACTTAACGTTGAAGGTTTTCTCTTATCCTGAAAGATGTATGTCTGGTAACTCTAAGCCCTATGTACTCTGTACTCATTTGAACATCATTTCATTCATCGTCTGATATGACTTAACGTTTGAAGTTTTCTCTTATCCTGAAAGAGGAATGTCTGGTAACTCTAAGCTCTATGTACCCTGTACTTATTTGAACATCATTTCATTCATCGACCGATATGACTGAACGTTGGAGGTTTTCTCTTATCCTGTAAGATGAATGTCTGGTAAATCTAAGCTCTATGTACCCTGTACTCATTTGAACATCATTTCATTCATCGTTGATATGACTTAAAGTGGGAGGTTTTCTCTTATCCTGATAGATGAATGTCTGGTAACTCTAAGCTCTATGTACCCTTTGGTCATTTGAACATCATTTCACTCATCGTTGGTATGACTTAAGATTGGAGGTTCTCTCTTATCCTGATAGATGAATGTCTGGTAACTCTAAGCTCTATGGACCCTTTGGTCATTTGAACATCATTTCATTCATCGTTGGTATGACTTAAGGTTGGAGGTTTTCTCTTATCCTGATAGATGAATGTCCGGTAACTCTAAGCTCTATGTACCCTTTGGTCATTTGAACATCATTTCATTCATCGTTTGTATGACTAAGGTTGGAGGTTTTCCGTTATCCTGATAGATGAATGTCTGGTAACTCTAAGCTCTATGTACCCTTCTGTCATTTGAACATAATTTCATTCACCGTTGGTACGACTTAAGGTTGGAGGTTTTCTCTTATCCTGTTAGACGAATGTCTGGTAACTCTAAGTTCTATGTACCCTTTGGTCATTTGAACATCATTTCATTCATCGTCCGATATGACTTAAGGTTGGAGGTTTTCTCTTATCCTGATAGATGAATGTCTGGTAAATCTAAGTTCTATGTACCCTTTCTCATTTGAACATCATTTCATTCATCTTTGGTATGACCTAAGGTTGGAGATTTCTGTTATCCTGATAGATGAATGTCTGGTAACCCTAAGCTCTATGTACCCTTTGGTCACTTGAACATGATTTCATTCATCGTTGGTATGACTTAAGGTTGGAGATTTTCTCTTATCCTGATAGATGAATGTCTGGTAACCCTAAGCTCTATGTACCCATTGGTCATTTGAACATGATTTCATTCATCGTTGGTATGACTTAACGTTGGAGGTTTTCTCTTATCCTGAAAGATGAATTTCTGGTAACTCTAAGCTCTATGTACCCTGTACTCATTTGAACATCATTTCATACGTCGTCCGATATGACTTAACTTTGGAGGTTTTCTCTTATCCTGAAAGATGAATGTCTGGTAACTCTAAGCTCTATGTACCCTGTACTCATTTGTACATCATTTCATTCATCGTCCGATATGACTTAACGTTGGAGGTTTTCTCTTATCCTGAAAGATATGTCTGGTAACTCTAAGCTCTATGTACTCTGTACTCATTTGAACATCATTTCATTCATCGTCCGATATGACTTAACGTTTGAGGTTTTCTCTTATCCTGAAAGAGCAATGTCTGGTAACTCTAAGCTCTATGTACCCTGTACTTATTTGAACATCATTTCATTCATCGTCCGATATGACTGAATGTTGGAGGTTTTCTCTTATCCTGTAAGATGAATGTCTGGTAACTCTAAGCTCTATGTACCCTGTACTCATTTGAACATCATTTCATTCATCGTTGATATGACTTAAGGTTGGGGGTTTCCTCTTATCCTGATAGATGAATGTCTGGAAACTCTAAGCTCTATGTACCCTTTGGTCATTTGAACATCATTTCATTCATCGTTGGTATGTCTTAAGTTTGGAGGTTTTCTCTTATCCTGATAGATGAATGTCTGGTAACTCTAAGCTCTATGTACCCTTTGCTCATTAGAACATCATTTCATTCATCGTTGGTATGACTTAATGTTGGAGGTTTTCTCTTTTCCTGATAGATGAATGTCTGGTAACTCTAAGCTCTATGTACCCTTTGGTCATTTGAACATCATTTCATTCATCGTTGGTATGACTTAAGGTTGGAGGTTTTCTCTTATCCTGATAGATGAATGTCTGGTAACTCTAAGCTCTATGTACCCTTTGGTCATTTGAACATCATTTCACTCATCGTCCGATATGACTTAACGTTGGAGGTTTTCTCTTATCCTGAAAGATGTATGTCTGGTAACCCTAAGCTCTATGTACCCTTTGGTCATTTGAACATCATTTCATTCATCGTTGGTATGACTTAAGGTTGGAGGTTTTGTCTTATCCTGATAGATGAATGTCTGGTAACTCTAAGCTCTATGTACCCTTTGGTCATTTGAACATCATTTCACTCATCGTCCGATATGACTTAAGGTTGGAGGATTTCTCTTATCCTGAAAGATGAATGTCTGGTAACTCTAAGCTCTATGTACCCTGTACTAATTTGAACATCATTTCATTCATCGTCCGATATGACTTAACGTTGGAGGTTTTCTCTTATCCTGAAAGATGAATGTCTGGTATCTCTAAGCTCTATGTACCCTGTACTCATTTGAACATCATTTCATTCATCGTCCGATATGACCTAACGTTGGAGGTTTTCTCTTATCCTAAAGAATGAATGTCTGGTAACTCTAAGCTCTATGTGTCCTGTACATATTTGAACATCATTTCATTCATCGTCCCATATGACTTAACGTTGGAGGTTTTCTCTTATACTGAAAGTTGAATGTCTGGTAACGCTAAGCTCTATGTACCCTGTACTCATTTGTACATCATTTCACTCATCGTCCGATATGACTTAACGTTGGAGGTTTTCTCTTATCCTGAAAGATGTATGTCTGGTAACCCTAAGCTGTATGTACTCTGTACTCATTTGAACATCATTTCATTCATCGTCCGATATGACTTAACGTTTGACTTTTTCTCTTATCCTGAAAGAGGAATGCCTTGTAACTCTAAGCTCTATGTACCCTGTACTTATTTGAACATCATTTCATTCATCGTCCGATATGACTGAACGTTGGAGGTTTTCTCTTATCCTATGAGGTGAATGTCTGGTAACCTTAAGCTCTATGTACCCTTTGGTCATTTGAACATCATTTCATTCATCGTTGGTATGACTTAAGGTTGGAGGTTCTCTCTTATCCTGATAGATGAATGTCTGGTAACTCTAAGCTCTATGGACCCTTTGGTCATTTGAACATCATTTCATTCATCGTTGGTATGACTTAAGGTTGGAGGTTTTCTCTTATCCTGATAGATGAATGTCCGGTAACTCTAAGTTCTATGTACCTTTTGGTCATTTGAACATCATTTCATTCATCGTTTGTATGACTAAGTTTGGAGGTTTTCCGTTATCCTGATAGATGAATGTCTGGTAAGTCTAAGCTCTATGTACCCTTCTGTCATTTGAACATAATTTCATTCACCGTTGGTACGACTTAAGGTTGGAGGTTTTCTCTTATTCTGTTAGATGAATGTCTGGTAACTCTAAGCTCTATGTACCCTTTGGTCATTTGAACATCATTTCTCTCATCGTCCGATATGACTTAAGGTTGGAGGTTTTGTCTTATCCTGATAGATGAATGTCTGGTAAATCTAAGTTCTATGTACCCTTTGCTCATTTGAACATCATTTCATTCATCGTTGGTAAGACTTAAGGTTGGAGATTTCTGTTATCCTGATAGATGAATGTCTGGTAACCCTAAGCTCTATGTACCCTTTGGTCATTTGAACATGATTTCATTCATCGTTGGTATGACTTAAGGTTGGAGGTTTTCTCTTATCCTGATAGATGAATGTCTGGTAACCCTAAGCCCTATGTACCCATTGGTCATTTGAACATGATTTCATTCATCGTTGGTATGACTTAACGTTGGAGGTTTTCTCTTATCCTGAAAGATGAATTTCTGGTAACTCTAAGCTCTATGTACCCTGTACTCATTTGTACATCATTTCATTCATCGTCCGATATGACTTAAGGTTGGAAGTTTTCTCTTATCCTGAAAGATATGTCTGGTAACTCTAAGCTCCATGTACTCTGTACTCATTTGAACATCATTTCATTCATCGTCCGATATGACTTAACGTTTGAGGTTTTCTCTTATCCTGAAAGAGGAATGTCTGGTAACTCTAAGCTCTATGTACCCTGTACTTATTTGAACATCATTTCATTCATCGTACGATATGACTGAATGTTGGAGGTTTTCTCCTATCCTGTAAGATGAATGTCTGGCAACTCTTACCTCTATGTACCCTGTACTCATTTGAACATCATTTCATTCATCGTTGACATGACTTAAGGTTGGGGGTTTCCTCTTATCCTGATAGATGAATGTCTGGTAACTCTAAGCTCTATGTACCCTTTGGTCATTTGAACATCATTTCATTCATCGTTCGTATGACTTAAGTTTGGAGGTTTTCTCTTATCCTGATAGATGAATGTCTGGTAACTCTAAGCTCTATGTACCCTTTGGTCATTTGAACATCATTTCATTCATCGTTGGTATGACTTAACTTTGGAGGTTTTCTCTTATCCTGAAAGATGTATGTCTGGTAACTCTAAGCTCTATGTACCCTTTGGTCATTTGAACATCATTTCATTCATCGGTGGTATGACTAAGGTTGGAGGTTTTCTCTTATCCTGATAGATGATTGTCTGGTAACTCAAAGCTCTATGTACCCTTTGGTCATTTGAACATCATTTCACTCATCGTCCGATATGACTTAACGTTGGAGGTTTTCTCTTATCCTGAAAGATGTATGTCTGGTAACCCTAAGCTCTATGTACACTTTGGTCATTTGAACATCATTTCATTCATCGTTGGTATGACTTAAGGTTGGAGGTTTTGTCTTATCCTGAAAGATATGTCTGGTAACTCTAAGCTCTATGTACTCTGTACTCATTTGAACATCATTTCACTCATCGTCCGATATGACTTAAGGTTGGAGGTTTTCTCTTATCCTGAAAGATGAATGTCTCGTAACTCTAAGCTCTATGTACCCTGTACTCATTTGAACATCATTTCATTCATCGTCCGATATGACTTAACGTTGGAGGTTTTCTCTTATCCTGAAAGATGAATGTCTGGTAGCTCTAAGCTCTATGTACCCTGTACTCATTTGTACATCATTTCATTCATCGTCCGATATGACTTAACGTTGGAGGTTTTCTCTTATCCTGAAAGATATGTATGGTAACCCTAAGCTCTATGTCCTCTGTACTCATTTGAACATCATTTCATTCATCGTCCGATGTGACTTAACGTTTGAGGTTTTCTCTTATCCTGAAAGAGGAATGTCTGGTAACTCTAAGCTCTATGTACCCTGTACTTATTTGAACATCACTTCATTCAACATCCGATATGACTGCACGTTGGAGTTTTTCTCTTGTCCTGTAAGATGAATGTCTGGTAACTCTAAGCTCTATGTACCCTGTACTCATTTGACATCATTTCATTCATCGTCCGATATGACTTAACGTTGGAGGTTTTCTCTTATCCTGAAAGATGAATGTCTGGTCGCTCTAAGCCTTATGTACCCTGTACTCATTTGTACAGCATTTCATTCATCGTCCGATATGACTTAACGTTGGAGGTTTTCTCTTATCCCGAAAGATGAATGTCTGGTAACCCTAAGCTCTATGTACTCTGTACTCATTTGAACATCATTTCATTCATCGTCCGATATGACTTAACCTTTGAGGTTTTCTCTTATCCTGAAAGAGGAATGTCTGGTAACTCTAAGCTCTATGTACCCTGTACTTATTTGAACATCACTTCATTCAACGTCCGATATTTCTGAACGTTGGAGTTTTTCTCTTGTCCTATAAGATGAATGTCTGGTAACTCTAAGCTCTATGTACCCTGTACTCATTTGAACATCATTTCATTCATCGTCCGATATGACTTAACGTTGGAGGTTTTCTCTTATCATGAAAGATGAATGTCTGGTATCTCTAAGCTCTATGTACCCTGTACTCATGTGAACATCATTTCATTCATCGTCCGATATGACTTAACGTTGGAGGTTTCCTCTTATCATGAAAGTTGAATGTCGGATAACTCTAAGCTCTATATACCCTGTACTCATTTGAACATCATTTCATTCATCGTCCGATAGGACCGAACGTTGGAGGTTTTCTCTTATCCTAAAGCATGAATGTCTGGTAACTCTAATCTCTATGTGTCCTGGACTCATTTGAACATCATTTCTTTCATCGTCCGATATGACTTAACGTTGGAGGTTTCCTCTTATCCTGAAAGATTAATGTCTGGTAGCTCTAAGCTCTATGTACCCTGTACTTATTTGTACATCATTTCATTCATCGTCCGATATGACTTAACGTTGGAGGTTTTCTCTTATCCTGAAAGATATGTCTGGTAACCCTAAGCTCTATGTACTCTGTACTCATTTGAACATCATTTCATTCATCGTCCGATATGACTTAACGTTTGAGGTTTTCTCTGTTATCCTGAAAGAGGAATGTCTGGTAACTCTAAGCTCTATGTACCCTGTACTTATTTGAACATCACTTCATTCAACGTCCGATATGACTGAACGTTGGAGTTTTTCTCTTATCCTGTAAGATGAATGTCTGGTAACTCTAAGCTCTATGTACCCTGTACTCATTTGAACATCATTTCATTCATCGTTAATATGACTTAAGGTTGGGGGTTTTCTCTTATCCTGATAGATGAATGTCTGGTAACTCTAAGCTCTATGTACCCTTTGGTCATTTGAATATCATTTCACTCATCGTCCGATATGACTTAAGGTTGGAGGCTTTCTCTTATCCTGATAGGTGAATGTCTGGTAAATCTACGCTCTATGTACCCTTTGCTGATTTGAACATAATTTCATTCATCGTTGGTATGACTTAAGGTTGGAGGTTTCTGTTATCCTGATAGATGAATGTCTGGTAACCCTAAGCTCTATGTACCCTTTGGTCATTTGAACATCATTTCACTCATCGTCCGATATGACTTAAGGTTGGAGGCTTTCTCTTATCCTGAAAGATGAATGTCTGGTAACTCTAAGCTCTATGTACCCTGTACTCATTTGTACATCATTTCATTCATCGTCCGATATGACTTAACGTTGGAGGTTTTCTCTTATCCTGATAGATGAATGTCTGGTAACTCTAAGCTTTATGTACCCTTTGGTCATTTGAACATCATTTCATTCATCGTTGGTATGACTAAGGTTGGAGGTTTTCTGTTATCCTGATAGATGAATGTCTGGTAACTCTAAGCTCTATGTACCCTTGGGTCATTTGAACATCATTTCATTCATCGTTGGTATGACTTAAGGTTGGAGGTTTTCTCTTATCCTGATAGATGATTGTCTGGTAAGTCTAAGCTCTATTTACTCTTTGGTCATTTGAACATCATTTCACTCATCGTCCGATATGACTTAAGGTTGGAGGTTTTCTCTTATCCTGATAGATGAATGGCTGTTAACTCTAAGCTCTATGTACCCTTTGCTCATTTGAACATCATTTCATTCATCGTCCGAGATGACTTAAGGTTGGAGGTTTTCTCTTATCCTGAAAGATAAATGTCTGGTAACTCTAAGCTCTATGCACACTGTACTCATTTGAACATCATTTCATTCATCGTCCGATATGACTTAACGTTGGAGGTTTTCTCTTATCCTGAAAGATGAATGTCTGATAACTCTAAGCTCCTTGTACCCTGTACTAATTTGAACATCATTTCATTCATCGTCCGATATGACTTAACGTTGGAGGTTTTCTCTTATCCTGAAAGATGAATGTCTGATAACTCTAAGCTCTATGTATCCTGTACTCATTTGAATATCATTTCATTCATCGTCCGATATGACTTAACGTTGGAGGTTTTCTCTTATCCTGAAAGATGAATGTCTGGTAACTCAAAGCTCTATGCACCCTGTACTCATTTGAACATCATTTCATTCATCGTCCGATATGACTTAACGTTGGAGGTTTCCTCTTATCCTGAAAGATGAATGTCTGATAGCTCTAAGCTCTATGTATCCTGTACTCATTTGAATATCATTTCATTCATCGTCCGATATGACTTAAGGTTGGAGGTTTTCTCTTATCCTGAAAGATAAATGTCTGGTAACTCTAAGCTCTATGCACACTGTACTCATTTGAACATCATTTCATTCATCGTCCGATATGACTTAACGTTGGAGGTTTTCTCTTATCCTGAAAGATGAATGTCTGATATCTCTAAGCTCCTTGTACCCTGTACTCATTTGAACATCATTTCATTCATCGTCCGATATGACTTAACGTTGGGGGTTTTCTCTTATACTGAAAGATGAATGTCTGTTAACTCTAAGCTCTATGTATCCTGTACTCATTTGTACATCATTTCATTCATCGTCCGATATGACTTAACGTTGGAGGTTTTCTCTTATCCTGAAAGATGAATGTCTGATAACTCTAAGCTCTATGTATCCTGTACTCATTTGAATATCATTTCATTCATCGTCCGATATGACTTAACGTTGGAGGTTTTCTCTTATCCTGAAAGATAAATGTCTGGTAACTATAAGCGCTATGTACCCTGTACTCATTTGAACATAATTTCATTCATCGTCCGATATGACTAAACGTTGGAGGTTTTCTCTTATCCTGAAAGATGAATGTCTGGTAACTCTAAGCTCTATGTACCCTGTACTTATTTGAACATCATTTCATTCATCGTCCGATATGACTTAACGTTGGGGGTTTTCTCTTATCAAAAAAGATGAATGTCTGGTAACTCTAAGCTCTATGTACCCTGTTCTCATTTGAACATCATTTCATTCATCGTTGATATGACTTAACGTTGGAGGTTTTCTCTTATCCTGAAAGATGAATGTCTGGTAACTCTAAGCTCTATGCACACTGTACTCATTTGAACATCATTTCATTCGTCATCCGATATGACTTAACGTCGCGATTTATTGTTATAATAAGGTAATAGTCGTTTATTTATTTGTATTAGAAAAAACTATTTGAGCTAGAGATATGAGGTTTTCATGGTTGTGTTGGATACATTACTCTCTACCTTCCACATGGATGAGTTTCGGCAAAGTCATGCTGGCCCTTTTTGCCATGGTCGTTAGAACGTATGTCTCTAACGTTCCTCGGCGTAGAGGGTCGCGGGTTCGAGTTCCGCCCTGGACATGGGTGTTTATGTGTATAGTGTTTGTGTGTGAAACTGCAGAATACGGATAGGTAATTAAGCGGAAACAATAAAAAACTGTTAAATAAGAAAAAAAAATATATATCTATATGTATTTTTTAAAAAAGTCTGAATTTTTGTCTAAGCCCGAATAGTATTTCATACAGATTGATTATATTGGCGCTCCTTACACACCACTTAGCGGAAATGCAATATGACAACAGCGTAGGATTCCAATTGGTTGCTCACGCTCAAGGACAAACACCTTCCACATGTGAAACACATAATAGATCATCAGGTGGCCCTACCGAGGACTAATCGGTAGCCTTCCTCTTTGGAGTTGGCGCGCGGAAGTGCCGTATCCACTTGTGTCCCGTCTTGTTAGTCTCTAGGTCCTACCCTATGGAAAGCACCACGGAGGCTGGGCGCCGATTCGGGACAGCTCCCTGGTCATCAGAGGGAAGGTCAGTCTTCACTTTGTGTCGATCGCTCGATAACCCTTTATTATTTGCTGAGCTTATGTCTACCTCTCAAAAACCTCAGCCAATATACGGCTAACGTGAGAAATTATTAATTAATTTCCATCAATTAATAACACGAAATCGTAGGTTACAAAAATTGCTCGAGGTGATTTCCTCTTACTCCGATGCATGCAGCAAGCCTGAGTTCCTTGCTCTGGCATACCATGTTGAAAATACCTGATGTGTTACGTATTTTGTGCAATCAAATTTGGATACGCACTCTCTAAATAACTTCAGATATATGCGTCTCACAAACCAAGGACTTCAATTGTTCCCATACGAAGAAATCCATGCATCGAGGCTATAGGAAGCCAGTTCCAGTAATTTTTGTAACTTACGATGAGTTTTAACTGAAGTAATTTTCAGATCAATGTATATACGGGTGCTGTTAAATAAAGAATGATTATAATTTTTGCGATCATAATTTTTCGCACTATAATTCAATCTTATTATATTCTGTTAGCTTAATGAGAAAAAAACACGCCGTAGTAGTTTCAGTGTTGGTACTCCTGACTCCCGCCTGTGAGAACCAGGCAAGTTCAGACATGTTCAGTATCGCCTACCGCTGCAATGGAGGTAACATGCAGTTAAAGTTGATGTTAGAGGAAGATCCGGAGTTTCTTTCAAACGTAATCACTGCTGAAACTTGGCTACATCATTTTGATCCTGAGAGCAAACAGCATAGCTCAGTGTGGAAATCTCCTTCATCACCAACCTCCAAAAAAGCAAAAGTGGTTGTTTCTGCTGGGAAAGTTATGGTCATGTCATTCTTTGATATTCATGAAATGGTTTATTAGCATGTTGTACCTGCACACACACCACTAACTGGACAATACTACAGGGATGTACTGAAAACATTGCAAGTCCATATCAGGCGCAAAAGACCACATTTCCGTGAAGCAGGCTGGATGCTGCACCACGATAATGTGCGACCGCATATTGTCAATGCTGTTGCTGAATATCTTGTAAAAATAAATGTGAAGTGCATCCCTCACCCTCCAGATAGTCCGGATTTAGCCCCATCTGACTTTTTTCTATTCCCTAACTTGAAGAAACGCCTTCGTGGGAGGCATTATTCATCAACAGAAGCAGTGGTGAAGGCTGTGGAGACGATTTTGAAGGATCTCTCAAAAATGGTTTCCAGCATGTCTTTGAATACTGGGAGAAACGCTGGGACAAGGGCATGGCATTCAGGGGAGACTATTTTGAGAAGGACCATCAAAATTATGAGAATAAGTAAAGGTATATTGTCAAAAAAATTGTGATAATTCTTTATTGAACAACCCTCGTATGAAACTTTTTACAGATTTGATATCATAAACACGCCCCCCCCCCAAATGCATGTTAGTATAACAAAGTTACAACGTTATCTGAATGTATTTGTTATGGGAGGTTGCTCGGTTTAGAGTAATGAGAGAAGGCGGGAATACATTACATTACACTCTGACCATCAAAACATCAGAACGTCGTACGTAAGTCGGTGTACATCACTTTTCATACAAAATTGACATCCCATGCCGTTAAGTATACTCCAGAATGTGTCTTTCTACCTTAAAAAAGGCTCTTCTTTTTAACGGCATTCATCAGTTTACTTACTATAGGATTTTCTTTTCTCTGTTCTAAGAGCAAAGAAACGTTCTACACAGAAAACGTTTTTCAAACTCATCGATTTCGATAATTTTTGTATGAGGGTGTTATTTACCAACTTTTGAATGTTTTTCTCTCGTACACTTTGAATTTTGAACCTCTTTCGCTATATTAAGTACAGTTCGTTCACTGCCGTTGCTGTAGTATTATTTTATGGCAAAAATAGACCGTTACGTTTCTCTTCTTATCAAAACCGCAACACATGGAACATTAATTTACTACTTTGTGAGTGTATGACGATGTTCTCGTTTAGACTTGGTTCAAACTCGTCCATTGTAGGGGACTCAACATGTAGTACTACCGCTTATCTGTTTGTGTTCACGCAGGCTTCCACTGTTGGACGTGTACATTCACTCTTCAGACAGGTTAACCAGACGGACAAACACTGAGTCGTTCAAAAGACCCATTTCTTTGACAAGCGGACGCATAACTAGCGCTACCCGCTTTTAGCGGAGGTCTCTGGTAACATAAGGTGCACTGATAGGCGATAGATGACGCACGAACCTTAATTTCTATTTCTATAGGGATATGCCTTAATTATTAAGCTGTCCTGCCTAAAGACTGCATATATGTGTGTAGAGAGAATATGTAGTTTTGTGCATTTAGGCACAAGGTGAAACATCTGCTATTGCAATGCTCCCTAAGCATGGTAAAAGCACCAGGCAACCTCAAAATTACCGCCACAGTAGTCTCCTGTCCACTATTGGTAAATTGCGGGAGAAAATAGTTCTATTTCAACTCCAAAAACAAATTTCGGCGCTTGATATTTCAAATTCACAATTTGGCTTTAGAAAAGGGCACTCAACAGACCTTCAACTTTTAAGACTAGTAGATGACGTCACCGTGCAATTTAACAATGGGGCTTCAACATTGGCGCTATTTTTGGACGTAGAAGCTGCATTTGATCGGTGCTGGCACAACGGCCTGATTTACAAGCTGCACCGAGAGTTTCCCGACCTCCAAAATTCACTGCCATTGCTGCATAATTTTTTGAAAAAACAGACACTTCTACGTCCAAGTGGGTTGCTGATCCTCAAAGGAGAGTGATGCAGGCTGGCGAACCAGAAGGGGGCTATTATGTCACCTTTCCTGTGTATACTCTTCACCAACGTCTTCCCCGTGGACGCCAGATCTCGTTATGGACTTTTAGAGATGCAGCGGTACATTGACCACTTCCTTTCACGGCTTCATGACTGGAAAATCAAAATTAATGCGAACAAATGCCAGCTTATACATTTTACAAAGCGGCGCCCTTTGGCAATGGACCTAACGTTCGATGGTCAAGTATTTCCCTGCCGTCAGCAGGTCAAGTACCTTGGCGTGACCTTGACACGCACGATGCAGTGGACTACCCACCTAAAAGATAGCGCCAACAAAGGGCGGTAGCGATTAAAGATGTGCGGCCCCATATTTAGGAGCAAATAGCTAAAGCTGCGCTCGAAGATCATCCTATATTTTATCCGTGGTCCTGTACGCCTGCGTGGTCTGGGCCAACGCCTCCAACACCGCCCTAAAGTATCTCCAAACCCTACAAAACCTTTCCCTACGCAAAATCCTGTCTGCTCCTATCCGAACAACAACTGCCACGATTCACCAAGAAACCCACGTCCGTTACATCAACGAGGCCACCAACAAAGGTGCCTCTTCTATCTGGGCGCGCATCCGACACCATCAAAAGCCCACCATACACAATATTGGGAAAGGCGAACCCAAGCACCGAAAACACGCCGGAATCAAAGCATATTGAAGAAAAACAAAAATAAAAAAACAACACGACTGCAAAATTATGCGCGCTCAGCCCTTCCTGGCTCAGGCCACGTTCCCCGGCAGAGGCCGCCATCATCGGCAGCCCAGGAGTCAGCTACCCGCTGCCGCACAACCTAACTGCGAACATTGTAAATATTGTACATAGCCAAGTCTGTACAGTGTAGTGCGTGTGATATTGGGACGTACGTGGTATGCCCAGAGGTATGTGTGTGTGTGTGTGTGTGTGTGTGTGTGTGTGTGTGTGTGTGTGTGTGTGTGTGTGTGTGTGTGTGTGTGTGTGTGTGTGTGTGTGTGTGTGTGTGTGTGGGTGGGTGGGTGGGTGGGTGGGTGTGCGCAAGATAAGCGCAGTGTAAGTATGTAAATATAAAAAGAAGAAAAAGAAAGACAGAGACAAATAACGAGATAAAACTGGTTCTCGGCGGCCTCAGAAGAGGTCGCCGTATGGGTTTTAGAAGAACTCCAAAGACAATAAAAGACCATACCGAGAATTATAAACCCATGTAAATTTAGAGCCTGTATGCCGGGTCCATTGTACCGGCACCAGGCAAATAAGTTATAAATAAAAAAGCCTTGTTTTTACTCGGTTGATGAGTTTTAAAATACTTTTCCTTGAACCCCTTCTGGGAGTGTAATTTATTATACTAGGTTGACAATATCTGCACTTCCTAAATTTAAATGCTGCGTGTAAAAGTTCCTGTTAGAACTGTAAAAGTTCCTGTTAGAACATTGTTTTAATACTATAGGTGTATTTTTGTTGAATGTCAACTACAGATAAATTGTTATTTTGTACATACAGTTTCTGAATTTTCATTTCTAAACTTGTGTTATGTAAATGTTTACTGTATAATTTATATTTATAAGTACTTGACGTGTCCTATATCATGTACTATGATAAAAAGGACGAATAAATAAATAGGCCAAAAGTCTTTAACTAGTTATAGAAGTTCAAGAGTAATTTTTGGTTTGACTAATGAACTGAGACATTTCAATCCAACTGCTCCTGATGAGTTGAAGACACGAAACCTTCCTACACTTGTATCAACTTTTCTTAGAGATGTTGGATATTCTACTTCATGTTCATTTGCAGAAAGTGTCTCATTGGTAATTTTCTTGTAGGTAGGTGCAAGAGAATATGACAATATCATAAGTAGAGCTGGAAGTAGTTGACCTAAAAGTGAGATATTAAATACCCTTGAAATACATTTTATTTACATAAAATGTAAATAAATGCCGTAACAAAAATTAACAATTTCTTTCATAATGATAAATTAATAACTGTCACAGACGAATAATGAATATATGGTTCGAATAACCACATTTTAAAATTAACTATCTCAGTAAATAATGCAATTACTGCTACTGAATAATAAATACATTCAACATTCATCAGATCATTTTAGCTAATTAATGGAAAATAATCATTTCTTCACACTAGCTGAGGTTTTTGATAGATTGAGTCAACATGAAAAACTCAACGCCATGGCCGGGTTTGAACCACGGATCTCCTGGTTTCCGTCCAGTCGCTCTAACCCATTGAGCTACCATGGTCAACTTGCCGTCCTGACATTAAATTCTCCATTTGACTCATATATTTCCCCGGTAGACCACTAGGGGCTCTCAAGTACTTACGATAGTAAGTCGCCACAAACGGTGTATCTCGGATACGAGAGACCCTAGTGGTTTACCGGGGAAATATTTGAGTCAAATGCAGTATTTAATGTCAGGACGTTACTTTGGGCGCTCTCAATTGCCTTAGAATCTACCCTATCAAAGCTGTTCTCCACTTCTCTCAGTATTTGAAAATTGTCACAGAGGTATATACACTCCTGGAAATTGAAATAAGAACACCGTGAATTCATTGTCCCAGGAAGGGAAAACTTTATTGACACATTCCTGGGGTCAGATACATCACATGATCACACTGACAGAACCATAGGCACATAGACACAGGCAACAGAGCATGCACAATGTCGGCACTGGTCCCGTGTATATCCACCTTTCGCAGCAATGCAGGCTGCTATTCTCCCATGGAGACGATCGAAGAGATGCTGGACGTAGTCCTGTGGAACGGCTTGCCATGTCATATCCAGCTGGCCTGTCAGTTGGACCAGCGTTCGTGCCGGACGTGCAGACCACGTGAGACGACGTTTCATCCAGTCCCAAACATGCTCAATGGGGGACAGATCCGGAGATCTTGCTGGCCAGGGTGGTTGACTTACACCTTCTAGAGCACGTTGGGTGGCACGGGATACACGCAGACGTGCATTATCCCGTTGGAACAGCAAGTTCTCTTGCGGGTCTAGGAATGCTAGAACGATGGGTTCGATTACGGTTTGGATGTACCGTGCACTATTCAGTGTCCCCTCGACGATCACCAGAGGTGTACGACCAGTGTAGGAGATCGCTCCCCACACCATGATGCCGGGTGTTGGCTCCGTGTGCCTCGGTCGTATGCAGTCCTAATTGTGGCGCTCACCTGCACGGCGCCAAACACACATACGACCATCATTGGCACCAAGGCAGAAGCGACTCTCATCGCTGAAGACCACACGTCTCCATTCCTCCCTCCATTCACTCCTGTCACGACACCACTAGAGGCGGGCTGCACGATGTTGGGGCGTGAGCGGAAGACTGCCTAACGGTGCGCGAGACCGTAGCCCAGCTTCATGGGAACGGTTGCGAATGGTCCTCGCCGATACCCCAGGAGCAACAGTGTCCCTAATTTGGTGGGAAGTGGCGGTGCGGTCCCCTACGGCACTACGTAGGATCCGACCGTCTTGGCGTGCATCCGTGCGTCGCTGCGGTCCGGTCCCAGGTCGACGGGCACGTACACCTTCCGCCGACCACTGGCAACAACATCGATGTACTGTGGAGACTTCACGCCCCACGTGTTGAGCAATTCGGCGGTACGTCCACCCGGCCTCCCGCATGCCCACTATACGCCCTCGCTCAAAGTCTGTCAACTGCACATATGGTTCACGTCCACGTTGTCATGGCATGCTACCAGTGTTAAAGACTGCGATGGAGCTCCGTATGCCACGGTAAACTGGCTGACACTGACGGCGGCGGTGCCCAAACGCTGCGCAGCTAGCGCCATTCGACGGCCAACACCGCGGTTTCTGGTGTGTCCGCTGTGCCGTGCGTGTGATCATTGCTTGTACAGCCCTCTCGCAGTGTCCGGAGAAAGTATAGTGGGTCTGACACACCGGCGTCAATGTGTTCTTATTTCCATATCCAGGAGTGTACATGCAGTTAACCATATACCCCAGCGTGTTGAAATTGGTGCCGGGTGCAAAGCTATATTAGGGGCTTTTTTCCTTGAAATACATAGTTTGGGTTAACGCTTTCAAACATATTTTCATTATTGTGGAAATCAGTGTATTATCTGACCTGTTCCGCCATGATGAATTCGATGAAAAGCATGTAACTTGCACCATCTTATTGTGAAATGATTGGATCGATTTTGCCGCGTCTGTTGGGAAGAGGAGCTGTATTCCACTAGGCCACAACAAACACATGCAATTATCGAACAGTTTACATATGTGACAGTGGTTAACATTTTCCATAACTTCTGGGGTTATTTACAGGATGCCATGGTTAGTGTTGTGTACATTGCGAGGAAGTATCGGTCTTCATTTTTTAATAAACAATCACAAAATGGAGATATCAAATTCTGAACTTGGAGCATTACTAAAACATTACTGGAAACAAGATTATAAAGACGCTGCCGCAGTACGAAGAATGTGTGAAGTGGAAGGCGAAGATGTCGTTAGTGAGCGTGTGGCATGACGATGGTTCCAAAATTTAAAAAATGCAGATGAAAACACTAAGATTTACCACGTTCTGGAGGACTGAATATGTAATATTGAGAACACACACGAACTTTTGCAAGGAAATCCGCAGACAGGTACCTGTAGACTTTCAGAAGAACTTGGTACATCAAAAGATACCATACATCGCCACATTAAGACACTTAGAGCCCGCCTCGGTAGCGTGTCTGCCTCACCTGCCTGGTCGTGTACATACACTCTTCAGACAGGTTACATAGTCTATAACAAACACTGAGTGGTTGGAAACACCCGCTTCTTTGACAAGTCGACGCATAACTACAGTCTAATTTTTAAAAGAAGATACGTAAATGTCATCTGTTTCTCCAGATGTGATGCTGCAGTGTTGCCCATCGGTAGATAGGAAGTAATGCAGATCCCCTTTTTTTATCCTCTCAACACTCGAAACATAACGAGTTATCTCACCTCAGCCTACTTTAAGAACAGAAATAAGTTGTTCACACATTCACTAAGTTGTAGGGTCTTCACATGTGTGAGTTCTTTAAAATAACTGTTTGTACTACGTAACGAATATTTCATACTTAGCGTTATTGTTGACATTCCTGTACAGTCCGGTAAGTATTTCCCCATAAAAACACGTATAAGCGATGCACTTTCAAAAATCTAACATTTATCTTCAATTATATTTATTAATATTTCAGCTAATATCCTAACTAATAAAATTCAATTGATATAAGTACACATAGTCCAAAAAATAATCTGCAATGCACATGTGGTAAGCACATAACGGAATCTCGAGAATTGAAAAAACTCGGTGTAAGCGCCTCGTTTTTTTTTTCAAACCTTTCCTCGTTCCGTATACATTAATATCGCAATATACTGTTATTAACGATTTTGTTAATTGTCATGTTCATATCAACGCCACCGATATGCCGGAATTTTGACCCACAGGAATTCATTTACGTGCAAGCATATCTACTGACATGTGACTGTCGCTTTTGGATAAAAGGAATAAGCTGTTCATTGATAAGGAGCAAACTCTCGTCTTCCTGTTGGAAGAATTCTCTAAGAGAACAGACAAATTCTCTAGCTTGGCTATACAATTTAACAACCCGACCTTAAGCTGATCTTTGCCTTGGGCCATGATTCCTCGGTCCACCTCTAATCCTACCGCCACTACGTCTTGCTTCCGTAAAAACGTATTTTAATTGTATTTTAACAAAGTAGGTTAACAATTTACCTTCCCTATGTTCTCCTAAACTTCAGACTGTAGCGCTACCCGCTTGTAGCGGAAGTCTGTGACAACACAAGGTACACTGGCAGGCGATAGATGACGCACGAACCTTAATTACTAACTCAGTAGGTTTCTGTTTAGATTATTAAGGAATTTATTCAGGAAATAGGAATAATTTTACTGTGCTTCAAATTGGAATGTATTCTTTATATAAGAAACATCAAAGTAGAGCTCTCCTGCATAAAGGCTGAGTATGTGTGTAAAGAAAATGTGTAATTTTTAGACAAAAAGCCTTTAAATAGTTATACAAGTACAAGAACAATTTTTTTGAAATATCAATGGTTTAGAAATATCACGAAACCAAAAAAAGCTAAATCCAGGAACAAGGACATTGTTTTGTATTTACTTATAGCTTCTTCCAAGAAAACGACACAAAGACTTTGACGATATATCTCTTCTACATTCTAACATTATGTTTAACGTCTTCCTAAGATTTTGGCTGTTTGAAGAATTTGAACAAATAGAGTCAGACTGAAAAATTCAATGCCATGGCCGAAATTTGAACCGCGGATCGCTCTAAACAGTTGAACTACAATGAACAACTTGGCGGAATGACATTAAATTATCCAACTGACTCGTATGTTTCCCAATAAACCACCAGGGGCTCTCATAAACAATGAGATACGAACCATTTTGTGGCGAATTACTAACTCTGTAAGTACCTAAGGACGAAGACTCGGAGATTGTGGTTCAAATCCCGGCCTTGGTATTGAATTTTTCAGGCTATTTGACTCATTACAAATCTTTGCGTACACACGGCTAGTGCCCAAAATTGGCCAAATTTCCAAAAATTCTAAGATGTCGAAGTGATATCTTACTTATTCATAAATTGGCTATTTTAAATTTTCTGGCAATATACTCGGAATTGTTCTTCATTGAGGATGATTTAACTGGTAAAGGTAAGTATACAAGAATCGCACAGACTGTGTAAGTTCTTAATTCATATCATACTTCTTGTTGAGAGAATCGTTTGCAGTGTATTCGTTGTTTGTCTTAACGATTTGAGTATAATTTTTCTGAAAGGAAAGGTCATTTTCAAATTATACCTTCTCTGGTAACAGAATACTTAGCGGAAGAATGTGAAATAATTGAATAACTAATTGTTAGCTTTTCTTTGCTTACTATTTACTTGTAAATTAACTATTGTACAGTTTGTTAATAACATAGAAATGGTTTTATTGTGGTTCAGATTAGTAGGCATTCTTTATGTAAGTAGCGACAATACTTTAGGAGCTGGGTTTTATGCTTTGGCTTTGAAATTTCATTCTCTTTGTATGGTTAGAAGATAAACAATAATGAATTCCCAATTGAAAAAGTGTATCTACTGAAAATCTCGAAGAAACAACAACGAATAACAAGGAGAAAAGTTCTACACACTAATTTTTTTTTTCAAACTCTAAGAGTCCAAATATTTTAAATTTTTTTACAGTGTTTTGAAACTTTTTCTCCCTTACACTTAGAATTTTGAACCTCTTTAGCTATATTAAGTACAGTTCGTTCATTGCCTCTGCTGTAGTATTATCTAATGCAATAATTAATATTTACATTACGCATTGAACATTAATTTTCTACTTTGTGAGTGTATGACGATGTTTTCATTTTGACATGGTTCAAAGTCGTCCATTGTAGCAGACTCAACGTGAGGTAATACCGCTTATCTGTTTGTGTTTACATAGGCTTCTACTATTTGATCGTGTACATTCACTCTTCAGACAGGTTAACTAAACTGACAAACACTGATTCGTTCAAAAGACCCGCTTCTTGACGAGCGGCCGCCTAACTAGCGCTACCCGCTTGCAGCGGAACTCTCGGACAACACAAAGTACACTGGCAGGCGATAGATGACGCACTAACCTAATTAGTATCTATATAGGGTTATGTCTTAATTATTAAGCAATTTGATAATGAAATAGGAATAATAAATTTATTGTACTTGAATTTCAAATGTCTTCTTTATCCAAGTATCACCAAACTAGAGCTGCTGTGCATAAAGGTTGAGTCTAAAATCTTCAATCTCTGCCTCTTGCATGGCTACTTCCCCACCCAGTGGAAAACAGCGAACGTTCTGCACTTCCCTAAACAAGGTAAAGACCACACAAACCCGAACAATTACAGACCAATTAGTCTACTTAATACAATGAGCAAGTTACTGGAAAAAGTAATAGCGAAAAGAATGAATGCGTTTATAACAAGACACAATCTGCTCATCCCCGAACAGTTCGGATTTAGAGCTAAACATTCCACTACGCTTCAGCTCATACGCGCTACTGAACACATTACAAAAGGCTATAACATAAAGAAATCAACAGGCGCTGTCCTGCTGGATATTGAGCGCGCCTTCGACCGCGTATGGCATGCGGGCCTACTGCGCAAGATGACAGATTACCATTTCCCAGACACTATGACTAAATTAGTCGCAAATTATCTGCGAGGACGCACTTTTTCCTCAGTTGCAAATAACGCAATATCCACGCCCCGCCCAATAAAGGCAGGCGTCCCACAAGGCAGCATATTGGGGCCACTCCTATTCAATTTATATATAAATGACCTGCCTAAACATCCAAGATGTACGTATTTCCTATATGCAGACGACACCACAATCATGGCCCAATCAGGTCGAGTAACCTTAATATACAAGCACCTACAGGAGTCACTTAAACAGTTAGAGCCGTGGCTCGCTAAATGGCGGATCAAAGTAAACACAGCCAAAAGTAAAGCAATAATATTCACAAAGCGCAAAAAACATTACCATCAGAGACACGGTCTTGCCCCACTGGCTCTATTCAATAACAACATAGGCTGGACTAGCAAGGTCAGATACTTGGGCTTAGTAATGGACCAAGGCCTCACCTGGCGACCTCACATCGAAGAGGTAAGAAGAAAAGCCTATGTACAACTACGCAAATTATACCCACTCATAAATCTAAGCAGCTCGCTTAGACTAAATATGGGACTAACGTTATACAAAACACTTATCAGGCCAATATTAACCTACGCAGCACCGGTCTGGGGTTATGCAGCAAAAACCCATATAAAGCGTCTACAAACATACCAAAACAAAATACTACGAATAATCTACAAAGTACCAATCATCGCACCATCTAAAGAACTCCACGAAGACTTACGCATGCACACTATTGAACAATTTATCAAGAAACTATCCTTTGACATGTATAACAAACTACCTTCGCACCATAATACACTTATATCTTCACTTGGCCAGTACGAGACATCGACAGACAGACATAAACGACCGCTATCACTGTTTGACCGCAACCTAACTAACCCAGACTTAGAGAATGAGATCATGGACTTTCTGAACAGCCTGACTAACTGATTATTACTTTATCTATTTCTATTTTACAGACACATCACGTGAGGGACTACCACAAATCAGCCACCCTTAAGTCCTTGAGCTCTCGAGCCAAGGCGGACTCGAGGGGGAGAAGGTCCCCCTCAACGACCACGCTTCCCGCGGCAGTGACGGCTCCAGCTGAGATCTTGCAGCGCAGAGGTGTGGACGGCATGACGACCAAGCAAGAACATGGACAGGAGCTATAACTTCGGACACGGAACCCATCAAGGGAACCAAGTATAGTATAAGCAAATATAGTATAAGCAATTACCGCTCCCACCACTTCACTACTCAAACACTACATAACACTCAAACGAAATTACTAGATATGCACGGTAATACTGCATGTAGACAACACTAACAATTATACGACACTCATTACACATGACCACCTCCAATTCCCCTGGCTGTACTCAGGACCTGCTCATGGCTACAGCCAGGGAATCAATCCATTGACGCGCTCGTAGGCATTGCCTGCCAGCATCTTATATTACGGAACTAACCGGGGTGCTAATGCGGGACCCGACTAACCCACGAACTAACACACTAACGCTCCCAGCACGTTAGGATTCTAACTGCATGAGGGAGACGATGTAGCGCACGGCTTTGCATGCCGGTTGATCGTCACCGGGGGCGGCGAGTGTGGGGCCGCTCCCACCAAAAAAAAAAAAAAAAAAAAAAAAAAAAACAGAATTATACATTATGGATATCAGATATATGTATATATATATATATCAGCCAACCAAATGGAAGTTTGCGCATATACTAATTTATGAGAAACTAGGCAACGATAAAAGGAATAACCAGAATTATAGACCCATCTCATGAACATCAACATTATCAATAATACATCGTAAGACGCATCACAACTTTCTGCACAGACAACCACATCCTGCCCGATACACGAGCCGCATACAGATCTGACATAACTATCCAAGACCAGTTAGTAAGGATAACATCAGAAATAACCGACGTCTACAACAGAGGTTACACAGTCATTGCAACGTTCCTGGATGTCGAAAATACCTCTGACCAATACTGTACAGATGTATTTTATTATCTTGAAAAGTGCAGAGCGATGCGAAGTGGTATCCACCACAGAACGGTTGCAACTGGAGGGGAGCGCAGGTCAGTTGTATACCAGCTGCGAGCAAGTAAACACGTGCAGAGCTACTCGGTAACACTACAGCTTGTTTCAAAATATGCTTGTCTCCTGGTTCCAAGAGAGCATTTATAAATGACGCCTCCTAGCAGAACATTAGGAAATAAAGTGCTACATTTAAAAACACGAGAAGTAATAACCAATATCCATAGATTTATAAAAAAGGAACAATGGTCTGGGTCAGCTATAAAAATCTGGTGAAGGGTATCTGAGGCAACAGTTGTGTCTGAAATCAGTTTAGGAAAGAAAAGCCATTGGTGTTAGTGCAACAACGTCCTTCTCTATGCCCAGTAAACAAAGATTAAGAACATGCACAAAATCTAATTTGGATGTTTTAATTCAGAAGTAGTGAGGCGAACTGTGAATAACTTTTAAAGTACTGAAAAACCAAGACCAACTTTGAAGAAAGTGCTTAGGAAGCTTAAAAATTGTACTGACTTTCAAGGCAGTGTCCGAACATTAAGAAGAGTTCTTTTGAAGCTAGGATTATTTGGAAAAAAGCACTAAGCGTGACAGACAAATTTTAATCGTACATCGCACCATACGTGCAAAAAGTCTTAAGTATATACGAAATATTCGGAGATATCGAAGTGAAGCTTATATAATTTATATGGCTGAAACTTATATAAATACAGCACATACTGGACCATATGCCTGGAGTGAAATACGTTACAGGGACTCTGCAGCGATATTGAAAGACCGTCAGTTGTTTATCATGCCTGCTGGAGGAGAACAAGGTTTTGTTCCAAATGCCTATGTACTATTTAAGATCCAGCAAAAGCGTGGAGAGTAGAACTATAGTAAGAATTACAACTTAGTTTGAAAGAGCTGCAAAACTGCCTTCGAGAATGAAACTTGTTTTTAGACACCTTATGCACTGCGCTCCCCTCTCGTAATCTTACGCGTGTGACGCATTGTAGCGATAGCTGCACTATCCCCACCACAGTTGTTACTTATCTCTACCGCGCAGGATTCCTGTCAAGATAAAATAATACATCTGCACAAATGGACTACTGTATAAACTTACACATTTCAAATTTCCAAATAGAGTAACAAAATGATAGCGTGCTTCCTTTCGGACCGAACGGCAAACATCAGAATCAACAATACCTTCTCAGAGATATACACAATTAAACCTGGAAACCCCCAAGGAAGCGTCATCTCAGGACTGCTGTATATACTATACATAGCTGATACCCCCGACCCATATACGACAGCATACTGCTAGCCTAGTATGCTGATGACACCGCATACTGGTGCATAAACCCACGATACAACATAGCAAAATCACAACTACAAATATTCAATAACTGTACTCAAAAATGGCGAATTAAAATAAACTTTTTAATAACAAAAACAATATTTATAGTAAGGTAGGAAAGTGGTAACGGATAACAGTTATCTCCTGCCAGTTGTGGAGTCCCGCATTAGCACCTCCGATGTTAACGTATATTTAAATTCTGCCGCACAATGTGCTGGAGCGCGTAGGAGTTAAATTTCTTGGCCATGACCATGACCGAGGTCCTGAGCATGGCACGAAGGGGATTATGCGTACCTTATTTTGGAGAAGATTAGTGGACTTTATTGTTGGGGATTAGGAGCATATTGTCTCCTTGCGCGTTCCCGAAGGGAGACAGTAGGAAGTTCTGTGTTGACTTGCAGGTAATGCTCAACCAGGCGGTGGGGCCGTTGTAAAAGCTGGTCTCTGGCGCCGGTGCTGGTGTGACCCTCCTCCAGCCGTGAGAGCTTTCGCTTCACAGCAAGAGGAGCATTTTAAAATTCTTTTAAATGCTCCTTATTTGCAGATGACAGGAGCCTCTTGATATCAGGTCAAAATGATGAAGAACTCAAAGAAAATAAAATAAATAATTTGAAAGAAGTATCAACTTGGTTTCAGAATAACAAATTAGTTATAAATAAGGATAAGAATCAGGCATTGGGTTTTCATAATAAAATCAATAAGGCAGTTAATTTACCTGAAATTATAATGGACGAAAATGAAATTAAATATACTGGAAACACAAAATTTTTAGGAGTTCGGATGGACTACAGTCTAAATTGTAGGTCTAATGAAGAAATTAAGTAGCATTTGTTTCCAAATATCAATTTTGAAGCACAGTGTAAATTTGAATACATTAAGAATAGCCTATTTTGCAAATTTTCAATCATTAATTTCTTATGGTATAACAGTATGGGGAAATAGTAGTAGCATTATCAAAGTATTTAGAATCCAAAAAAGGGTAATTAGAATTATGATGAATTAAAAGAGAACAGATATTTGTAAGCGATGGTTAAAAATTAGGCATATTGCCATTACCAAGCATTTACCTTTTAGAAATAATAGTACAGGTTAAAACGAACTTAGATAAATTTAAAAAAAATGACATTCATGACCATAACACGAGAAATAGTTCAAACTTACATGTACCCTATCATAAAAAGAAAATGTATGAGCACAGTTTTAATTTCAACGGAATTCATATCTACAACAAACTGACAACTGAAATAAAAAACATTGAGTCCTTCACATATCAAAGAAGTATTTGTTACAAAAGTGTTACTACTCAGTAGAAGAGTATTTAAATGACAAAGGGTAAGAATAAAAGGAATGTAAATTTTAATTATTAATTTGGTTATTATGCTTAACAGTTTATTGTAATTCTTGTTTTTTGTTACTATTCTTTGTGAAGTTAGTAATTTGACAATTCCACATCATGAGTGTGTGATTTACGGATGCAATAAATGAATATGAATATCATGATGAATTGTCACTGTTGTGGAGCTGCTGTAGGTGTTGTTGTGCCAGATCTAGCCGGGTTTGCAGTTCGGATGTCTTGTCTACATAGCGTTGAGCGATTGCTGTTGGTCTCTCTGCTCTGAATGGCGTCCTGTGATGCCTGCGATTACTGTCTCTTTAAGTTGTCCAAGGCGTCGTGCAATGTTGAACACCTCCGAATGGAGGTCATGGATTTATTCTCTGGAGGACTGCGTAGCTGTGATGGAGCTTTCTAGATAGGTGAGTCGGGCTCCAATGTTCCCCAACTCCCTTCGAAGTTCCTGAAGGTCTTCTACCAGACCTTCTTGAGGAAGGTTGATGGGTGCTGCTGCTGATATTGGAGGTGAGCGAGTTATATCTTTCCTGGTCGTCGCTGTGTTGCCTTGTGTTGGATGCCTCGGTCTGGGTTAGCGTGGTCACTGTGGCTGACATGTGAAATGGTCTATGCCATTGCAGGTTGAACAGTATCTGCGTCGCTGCCGTAGATCGTGACACCCGCACTCGGTGGTGAGGCAGCGTGACTCAAATAGTGACATCTCGGAGGAGCTGTACACGTGGAGGCGCAATGTACGTAGTCGCAGCACCGCCGACACGGGACGTGACGCTCTAATTTGCTTTCCTCGAATCTGAGGCAGTGCCCTAACAAGCGCAACCCCGTCCATCCTGCTCCAAGTGGTTGGCCAGATGCAATCGAACTAATGTAGTGGTGCCCGTTCTCGTAAAAATCCTGTTGGCTCTCCAGGCAGTGGGCCACATCCGCTTCGCGGCGGAGAGGACGAATCTGCAAGGTAGATCACGCGGTAGCCCACAGATGACCAGGGTGCAGGATCCTGCAGACGTTGCTACTGCTGGTGTAGAATGCGGCGCTCATTGTTGTGTGTGCTGTGCAACAGCGGCGTAGGAAAGCCGTTGTTTAGTAACGCTAGCAGGCGCTGCTTGTTGTGCTTCTGCAGCTGGAAGATCTGATGACTGCGTGTCAGATGCTGGTTGGGCAGTCGGCTGCTTTGAGGTGGTCGATGCGGAGTTGGCTGGTGTGGGCGAACTGTCCGCCGGCTGTGACCTTCCCATTCGCACTGAAATCGCCGCAAAAAAATTTTATTGATAAAACTCCACTGTTTATAAATACTTCTATCTTATAATTTTAGCTTCCTTTCTCTTTGCGTAATACCAGAGAGAAATTCTACACACAAACGAGTTTTTCAAATCATCGAGTCCGAGCACTTTTGTATGAGGAGGATGTTTTGAACGATTTTCTCCAGTACACTTTGGATTTTGAACCTCTTTCGCTATATTAAGTAGAGTTCGTTCACTGCCGTTGCTCTAGTATTATGTAATGGAATAATTAACCTTTACATTTCCCTACTTTACAAAACTGCAACACATATGATATTAATTTTCTACTTTGTGAGTGTATGACAGTGTTTACATTTTTACTTAATTCAAACTCGTCTATTGTAGGAGACTCAACGTGAAGTATTACCGCGTATCTCTCTGTACTCACGCAGGCTTACTCTGCTGGCCGTGTACATTCACTCTTCAGACAGGTTACCCAGTCTATGACAAACACTGAGTCGTTGAAAACACCCGCTTCTTTGACAAGCGGCCGCATAACTAGCGCTAGTTATTGTAGCGAAAGTCTCTGACAACACAAATTAGACCGGGAGGCGATAGATGGCGCACGAACCTAATTACTATCTATATAAGAATATGTCTTGATTTTTAAGCAATTTGAATGGAAAGTAGGAACAATTTTATTGAGGATCAAATTAAAATGTGCTCTTTATGTAAGAAATACCAAGGCCAAGATGTCTCGCATAAGGACTGAATTTATTTGTAAAGAAGATATGTACTGTTTAGTTCAAAAGCCTTTAGCTAGTTATATAAGTAAAAGAAGAAAGCGTGGTGGTAGCGTATCTGACTCACGTTCAAGAGGTCCCGACTTCAAATCTCGGTCAGGCTGATAACTGTCTGTGGTTCTGTAGGGAAGTAAGACATGTAGGCCGCGGAAAGCAGCGGTGATAGTACACTACCCTCCGGGACTCCCGCAGCTATGGGTCTGACACTGGAAAGATTTCCTTCCACTCTCACTCTGAACGTGCAATCCCGAAGGAAGCTGCTGATCAGAGCAAGATAGGGAGGAGGGATGTTAACTTCCTTGAGCTTGTACAGTAGACCCTGATGCCAGGTTGTCGCAAAGGCCTTTTCCACGTCCAACAGAACCCAATGGTTTTGAAGTTCTCCTGGAATCCCAGGGTTACCTGTTTCACCTTGTGCTTAAATGCATAAAACTACATTTTCTACATATTTTCTCTACACACATATATTCAGTCTTCATGCAGGACAGCTCTAGTTTGGTACTACTTAGATAAAGAATATATTTCAATTTAAAGTACAATACATTTATTCCTACTTTCTGAACAAATTGCTTAATAACTAAGACATATCCTTATAGAGATGGCAATTAAGGTTTGTGCGTCATCTATCGCCTGTCAGTGTACTTTGTGTTGCCAGAGACCTCCGCTAAAAGCAAGTAGCGCTATTTATGCATCCGCTTGTCAAAGAAACGGGTCTTTTTAACGACTCAGTGTTTGTCAGTTTGGTTAACCTGTCTGAAGAGTGAATGTACACGTCCAACAGTGGAAGCCTGCGTGAACACATACAGATAAGCGGTAGTACTTGATGTTGAGTCCCCTAAAGTGCACGAGTTTGAACCAAGTCTAAATGAAAACATCGCCATACGCTCACAAAGTAGTAAATTATTCTCCTATGTGTTGCGGTTTTGATAAGGAGAGAAACGTAACGGTCTATTTTTTTCCATAAAATAATACTACAGCAACTGCAGTGAACAAACTGTACTTAATATAGCGAAATAGGTTCAAAATTCAAAGAGTACCAGAGCAAAACATTCAAAACCTGGTAAATATCACCCTCATACAAAAATTATCGAAATCGATGAGTTTGAAAAACGTTTTGTTTGTAAAATTTTTCTTTGCTCTTATGAACAGAGAAAAGAAATTCCTATAGTAAGTGAACTCATGAATGCCGTTAAAAAGAAGAGCCTTTTTAAGGTAGAAAGACACATTCTGGAGTATACTTAACGGCATGGGATGTCAATTTTGTATGAAAAGTGATGTGCACCGACTTACGTACGATGTTCTGATGTTTTGATGGTTAGAGTGTAGTGTACTATTCCTGCTTTCTCCGATCTCTCTAAACCGTGCGACCTCCCATAACAAATATATTCAGATAACGTTGTAATCTTGTTATACTAACATATATTTAGGGGGGGGGTGTTTATGATAACAAATCTGTAAAAAGCTTCATACGAGGGTTGTTCAATAAAGAATGATCACAATTTTTTTTTTTTTTTTTTTGACAAACGTACCTTTCCTCATTCTCATAATCTTGATGGTCCTTCTCAAAATAGTCTTCCCTGAATGTGATGCACTTGTCCCAGCGTTTCTGCCAATCTTCAAAGACATGCTGGAAACCATTTTGAGATATCCTTCAAAATACCTTGCGCAGCCTTCACCACTGCTTCTGATGTTGGATAATATCTCCCACAAAGGCGTTTCTTCAAGTTAGGGAATAGAAAAAGTCACAGGAGGCTGAATCCGGACTATAGGGAGGGTGAGGGATGCACTTCATGTTGATTTTTGGAAGATATTGAGCAATAACTTTGGCAATATGCGGCCGCACATTATCGTGGTACGGCATCCAGTCTCCTTCACGGAAATGTGGTCTTTTGCGCCAGATATGGACTTGCAATGTTTTTAGGACATCCCTCTAGTATTGTCCAGTTACTGATGTGTGTGCAAGTACAACATGCTAATAAACCATTCCATGAATATCAAAGAATGAGATGAGCATAACTTTCCCAGCAGAAGCAACCACTTTTGCTTTTTGTGGGGGTTGGTGATGAAGGAGATTTCCACACTGAGCTTTGCTGTTTGCTCTCAGGATCAAAATGATGTAGCCAAGTTTCATCAGCAGTGATTACGTTTGAAAGAAACTCCGGATCTTCCTCTAACATCAACTTTAACTGCATGTTAGCTCCATTGCAGCGGTAGGCGATACTGAACATGTCTGAACTTGGCTGGTTCTCACAGGCGGGAACCAGGAGTACCAACAATGAAACTACTACGGCGTGTTTATTTTGCATTAAGCTAACAGAATATAAAAAGACTGAATTATAGTGCGCAAAATTACGACCGTAAAAAAGTTATGATCATTCTTTATTGAACAGCCTTGTATATACATTAATCTGAAAAGTATTTCAATTACAACACATCGAAAGTTACAAAAATTACTGGAACTGGCTTTCCCTTGCCTCGATGCATGGATTTCTTCAACACCAACTCCAATACTCAGACCATAATACGAGAATCGATTGCAGGAAGAATGGCGGCGCTCGTGGCCCAGCTTGTTATGTTGTGGTTATATCTACAGATTAAAGTGTGTATTTGTTTACTTTGATTGTGTGTTTGAGGAATTAATGTAATTCATACTACAGTGGCAATTAGTGACTAACGAGTTAATTTATAGTTGAGTATTTAACATAAAGTGATAACGTTTACCTAAATATATACAGTGGAGTATTGTCGAAATGCATCGTTGTTGTGTTCCCAGCTGCAATCTAATTATGGCAGTATACCTCACACGACATTTAAATTTCCGAAGGAAAACTGTAACGGGATAAGTGGACCAGGAACATACATCGTAAAGATTTTAAAGTAAATGACAAAACTGTAGTTTGTATTCATCATTTTGAACAGTGCTTTGAGGTTAAGGAAGACATCTTTCCCGTAAATGATGGTGAACCAATTCGTGCCCTTCGAAGAATACCAAAAATTAATAGATGACGCCTACCCCACGATTTTTAAGAATCAGCCATCCTATCACACATTAAAGCTCAACCAAAAAATACGAAATCCTGAAGAATGCATCCAAGACATTTTACAGAGAGTGAAGATAATTTTAATATTTGGTGTGCACAAGATGTTATTGACAGTTTTGAACCTAAGTGGTGAGGAGATTTTAACCCATTGATAGTCATTATTAATGACGATTAGTTACGTTCTTTTCTATAACATTCAAGATCCCAGCTTCACTGATGTTCCTTCACTTAATAAGTTTCAAAGTATTTCATAACCTAGAAGCAATATGATGAGCCTACCAGTGGGAAATTTTAAATGGCTCTTGCAGTGTGAGGGAACTGACACCTTCAAACGTGACAATTGGAGTAAACTGGACAATCTGGTGAGTTCTCTTAAATATTATAGTATAAGCAGAAAAGGTTACTATGTAAACAATATAAAACAAACTTTAGTACTTGCTACAGACGATAGGATGATACAGTCCAATAAGATAAAGTTTGCTGTGTTTAATGCTTATGAGTTGTCATGCCTTATAAATTAAATTTTGATTGGAAGTATATAGGTGGAAAATTCATAGTACTGGTCGTGCTACTATATAATATGATAAGCTCTTAGGATTTGTCATGATGCTCTTTATTTATGTTATTACACGTTTTACTTGAAAGTATAAAGTGATAAATGCTTAGGAGTTACCTCGCTGCTCCGTAATATGGATTATATTATGTCCATTGTGTATAGTTTCCTATTTTATGTAACCAGAGCCGCTGGGCTTCGACGGGCGCCATCTTGGAATCTGCATTATGGTCTGAGTATTGGAATTGGTGTTGATTTCTTCGTATGGGAACAATTGAAGTCCTTGGTTTGTGAGACGCTTCTATCTGAAGTTATTTAGAGAGTGCGTAACCAAATTTGATTACACAAAATACGTAACACATCAGGTATTTTCAACATGGTATGAGAGAGCAAGGAAGTCAGGCTTGCTGCATGCATCGGAGTAAGAGGAAATCACCTCGAGCAATTTTTTTAACTTACGATTTCGTATTAGTAATTGATGAAAATTAATAATTTCTTCACGCTAGCCGTATATAGGCTGAGGTTTTTGAGAGGTAGATATAAGCTCAGCAAATAATAAAGGGTTATCGAGCGATCGACACAAAGTGAAGACTGACCTTCCCTCTGATGTCTAGGGAGCTGTCCCGAAAGGGCGCCCAGCCTCCGTGGTGCTTTCCATAGGGTAGGACCTAGAGACTAACAAGACGGGACACAAGACGGGATGGAAGCGGATACGGCACTTACGCGCGCCAACTCCAAACAGGAAGGCTACCGAATAGTCCTCGGTAGGGCCACCTGATGATCTATTATGTGTTTCAAATGTGGAAGGTGTTTGTCCTTGAGCGTGAGCAGCCAATCGGAGTCCTACGGTGTTGTCATATTGCATTTCCGCTAAGTGGTGTGTAAGGAGCGCCAATATAATCAATCTGTATGAAATACTATTCGGGCTTAGACAAAAATTCAGACTTTTTAAAACATACATATAGATATATTTTTTTTCTTATTTAACAGTTTTTTATTGTTTCCGCTTAATTACCTATCCGTTTTCTGCAGTTTCACACACAAACACTTTACACATAAACACCCATGTCCAGGGCGGAACTCGAACCCGCGACCCTCTACGCCGAGGAACGTTAGAGACATACGTTCTAACGACCATGGCAAAAAGGGCCAGCATGACTTTGCTGAAACTCATCCGTGTGGAAGGTAGAGAGTAATGTATCCAAATCAACCATGAAAACCTCATAACTCTAGCTCAAATAGTTTTTTCTAATACAAATAAATAAACGACGATTACCTGATTATAACAATAAATCGCGACGTTAAGTCATATCGGATAACGAATGAAATGATGTTCAAATGAGTACAGAGTACATAGAGCTTAGAGTTACCAGTCATTCATCTGTCAGGATAAGAGAAAACCTCCAACGTTAAGTCATATCGGACGATGAATGAAATGATGTACAAATGAGTACAGAGTACATAGAGCTTAGAGTTACCAGACATTCATCTATCAGGATAAGAAAAACCTCCAACGTTAAGTCATATCGGACGATGAATGAAATGATGTTCAAATGAGTATAGGGTACATAGAGCTTAGAGTTACCAGTCATTCATCTATCAGGATAAGAGAAAACCTCCAACGTTAAGTCATATCGGACGATGAATGAAATGATGTTCAAATGAGTATAGGGTACATAGAGCTTAGAGTTACCAGACATTTATCTTTCAGGATAAGAGAAAACCTCCAACGTTAAGTCATATCGGACGATGAATGAAATGATGTTCAAATGAGTATAGGGTACATAGAGCTTAGAGTTACCAGTCATTCATCTATCAGGATAAGAGAAAACCTCCAACGTTAAGTCATATCGGACGATGAATGAAATGATGTTCAAATGAGTATAGGGTACATAGAGCTTAGAGTTACCAGACATTTATCTTTCAGGATAAGAGAAAACCTCCAACGTTAAGTCTTATCGGACGACGAATGAAATGATATTCAAATGAGTACAGAGTACGTAGAGCTTAGAGTTACCAGACATTCATCCTTAAGGATAAGGGAAAACCCCCAACGTTAAGTCATATCGGACAATGAATGAAATGATGTTTAAATGAGTACAGGGTACATAGAGCTTAGAGTTACCAGACATTCATCTTTCATGATAAGAGAAAACCTCCAACGTTAAGTCATATCAACGATGAATGAAATGATGTCCAAATGAGTACAGGGTACATAGAGCTTAGAGTTACCACACATTTATCTTTCAGGATAAGAGAAAACCTCCAACGTTAAGTCATATCAACGATGAATGAAATGATGTCCAAATGAGTACAGGGTACATAGAGCTTAGAGTTATCAGACATTCATCTTTCAGGATAAGAGAAAACCTCCAACGTTAAGTCATATCGGACGATGAATGAAATGATGTTTAAATGAGTACAGTGTGCATAGAGCTTAGAGTTACCAGGCATACATCTTTCAGGATAAGAGGAAACCTCCAACGTTAAGTCATATCGGACGATGAATGAAATGATGTTCAAATGATTTCTTTTCAAAGATTCCTTTTCTTCTATACTTTTCCATATTTCCTTCCTATCTATATATTCTACTCTGGTTCTTACTTCCTTACACTTCTCTTATTGTCGATTTTGACAGCCCTAGTTGTTCTTTACAAAACAATCCATACATCTGGTCTAATTGTGTTCCTATCTCTGATGTGCCCCATACATTGTTCTGGCTTCAACGACCGCTTCATACATTCTTTCTAACCATCTAACTGACATCTCCAGTTTATGTTTACATATTCTTACCCCTGACATTGCCGCCCTGCCATTAGCTATCGCTTTTTTGGCTTGTGCAGCCCATCCTCCACTGCTACACATCCTTACACCTAAATAGTCATACTCCTTTATCACTTCTATCTTTTGATCTCCTATGTACCATTCCTCTCCTTTCCTAAATATCGATCCTCTTTTAAATAACATTATTTTTTTATTTGTTGCTGTATATTCTTAGTCTCCAGTCAGCGCAAAACCTATGGATTGCCTCAATTGATTTTTGTAGACCTGTTACGGAAATTGCTCTGTCCGTTAAATCATCCGCTTGCAATAAACCAGGGATGTACATCTTTATATAGTTATTAATATCCTTTTTATATCACTTGTAGAAATGTCGTCAAAGACTGCTAAAATACTGAGATTACTTCTAGTACCTTCGGGATATATATTTACTAATTTCTTATAAGAGAATGTTAATCAATTTGTTAGTCCTCTTTAAGAAACATTAAAAGCTTTCTAATAATTTGTAATACAAAGTTTAGCTTTGATATACTATTGTCAAGTCGTCAAGTTTAGAAGTTAGAGAAAGTGAATACGAAGGTTGGTTGGTAACTTTACGTTTTTGTGTTGACAGATAGACTGAAGTACAAAGAGTCAGACAAACAGACGAAAGTCGAGATAGAGACAGACAAAAGAACACATTTTTAAAACGGTTTCTTGTACATACAGTAAGTCTGAATCGTGTATTTGTGCTGAATACCTGATATCGAATTATTAACTGTAATACAATACTTCGATTGTTTACTCTGATAGTACACAAAATAATAAACGATAATCGGAGCAAAATGCCATGTTGATGTAACACGGTTATTTGTTTTAATGTTATAATTAAACTTGATATAATAATAAAAATTTTAACTTGGATATTTGAAACATTATTTTATATATGAGCAAGTATTACTACCTCCTTCAGAGCGGAAGTAAAGACTTTTCTAAATTGACGATATGTAAAACCTCTAACTTGATAAACGAGTCTCTCAGCAATATTATATTGTGTATACACACATAATAGAATGGGATATTGAGAACAACAATCAGTAAAGGAAGTCCACAGGTAACAATACAACAAAAAGGCACCTCCACTAACAATAGGTCCCTGGTCAGGGCCTCGGTCATGGCCAGTACCTAATTCTCCACTCTGTCCGTATGCTCTCTTGCATGCGGGCGCCTGTTTAGCTAATACCCACTAACATCCGGGTTGCTTCGGCGGTACCGGACACCAAGTACCACTTTCCCGTCCATCACTTTAGTGTAGCTTAGTGCATGGTAGGGGAGGCGACGTAGATCCATTTCGGATGATCGTCACCGGATGTGGCGGAGGCGGGGCCAC
>CM060954.1:12780288-12947788 GCA_030765055.1 Mantis religiosa | reverse complement strand
GGAAAGGGAAACCTGTAATACAGCAAGCGTCAGATAAGCCTACCGCTACAGCCTACATCCCGTTTACCGGCAATCTATCCAGAATAATCAGCAACGTCGATCACCAAAGCTAGGAAAGGGAAACCTGTAATACAGCAAGCGTCAGATAAGCCTACGGCTACACCCTACATCCCGTTTACTAGCAATCTATCCGGCAGAATCAGCAACGTCGATCACCAAAGCTAGGAAAGGGAAACCTGTAATACAGCAAGCGTCAGATAAGCCTACCACTACAGCCTACATCCCGTTTAACGGCAATCTATCCGGTAGAATCAGCAGCTTCGATCACCAAAGCTAGGAAAGGGAAACCTGTAATACAGCAAGCGTCAGATAAGCCTACCGCTACAGCCTACATCCCGTTTACTAGCAATCTGTCCGGCAGAATCAGCAACGTCGATCACCAAAGCTAGGAAAGGGAAACCTGTAATACAGCAAGCGTCAGATAAGCCTACCACTACAGCCTACATCCCGTTTACCGGCAATCTATCCGGTAGAATCAGCAGCCTCGATCACCAAAGCTAGGAAAGGGAAACCTGTAATACAGCAAGCGTCAGATAAGCCTACCGCTACAGCCTACATCCCGTTTACTAGCAATCTCTCCGGCAGAATCAGCAACGTCGATCACCAAAGCTAGGAAAGAGAAAACCTGTAATACAGCAAGCGTCAGATAAGCCTACCGCTACAGCCTACATCCCGTTTAGTAGCAATCTATCCGGCAGAATCAGCAACGTCGATCACCAAAGCTAGGAAAGGGAAACCTGTAATACTGCAAGCGTCAGATAAGCCTACCGTTACTGCCTACATCCCGTTTACCGGCAATCTATCCGGCAGAATCAGCAGCCTCGATCACCAAAGCTAGGAAAGGGAAACCTGTAATACAGCAAGTGACAAAAAAGCCAACCGCTACAGCCTACATCCCGTTTACCGGCAATCTATCCGGCAGAATCAACAGCCTCGATCACCAAAGCTAGGAAAGGGAAACCTGTAATACAGCAAACGTCAGATAAGCCTACCGCTACAGCCTACATCCCGTTTACCGGCAATCTATCCGGCAGAATCAGCACCCTCGATCACCAAATCTAGGAAAGGGAAACCTGTAATACAGCAAGCGTCAGATAAGCCTACCGCTACACCCTATATCCCGTTTACCGGCAATCTATCCGGCAGAATCAACAGCCTCGATCACCAAATCTAGGAAAGGGAAACCTGTAATACAGCAAGCGTCAGATAAGCCTACCGCTACAGCCTACATCCCGTTTACCGGCAATCTATCCAGCATAATCAGCAACGTCGATCACCAAAGCTAGGAAAGGGAAACCTGTAATACAGCAAGCGTCAGATAAGCCTACCACTACAGCCTACATCCCGTTTAACGGCAATCTATCCGGTAGAATCAGCAGCTTCGATCACCAAAGCTAGGAAAGGGAAACCTGTAATACAGCAAGCGTCAGATAAGCCTACCGCTACAGCCTACATCCCGTTTACTAGCAATCTGTCCGGCAGAATCAGCAACGTCGATCACCAAAGCTAGGAAAGGGAAACCTGTAATACAGCAAGCGTCAGATAAGCCTACCACTACAGCCTACATCCCGTTTACCGGCAATCTATCCGGTAGAATCAGCAGCCTCGATCACCAAAGCTAGGAAAGGGAAACCTGTAATACAGCAAGCGTCAGATAAGCCTACCGCTACAGCCTACATCCCGTTTACTAGCAATCTCTCCGGCAGAATCAGCAACGTCGATCACCAAAGCTAGGAAAGCGAAAATCTGTAATACAGCAAGCGTCAGATAAGCCTACCGCTACAGCCTACATCCCGTTTAGTAGCAATCTATCCGGCAGAATCAGCAACGTCGATCACCAAAGCTAGGAAAGGGAAACCTGTAATACTGCAAGCGTCAGATAAGCCTACCGTTACTGCCTACATCCCGTTTACCGGCAATCTATCCGGCAGAATCAGCAGCCTCGATCACCAAAGCTAGGAAAGGGAAACCTGTAATACAGCAAGTGACAGAAAAGTCAACCGCTACAGCCTACATCCCGTTTACCGGCAATCTATCCGGCAGAATCAACAGCCTCGATCACCAAAGCTAGGAAAGGGAAACCTGTAATACAGCAAACGTCAGATAAGCCTACCGCTACAGCCTACATCCCGTTTACCGGCAATCTATCCGGCAGAATCAACAGCCTCGATCACCAAAGCTAGGAAAGGGAAACCTGTAATACAGCAAACGTCAGATACGTCTACCGCTACAGCCTACATCCCGTTTACCGGCAATCTATCATGCAGAATCAGCAGCCTCGATCACCAAATCTAGGAAAGGGATACCTGTAATACAGCAATCGTCAGATAAGGCTACCGCTACAGCCTACATCCCGTTTACCGGCAATCTATCCGGCAGAATCAACAGCCTCGATCACCAAAGCTAGGAAAGGGAAACCTGTAATACAGCAAGTGTCAGATAAGCCTACCGCTACAGCCTACATCCCGTTTACTAGCAATCTATCCAGCAGAATCAGCAACGTCGATCACCAAAGCTAGGTAAGGGAAACCTGTAATACAGCAAGCGTCAGATTAGCCTACCGCTACAGCCTACATCCCGTTTACCGGCAATCTATCCGGCAGAATCAGCAGCCTCGATCACCAAAGCTGGGAAAGAGAAACCTGTAATACAGCAAGCGTCAGATAAGCATGCCGCTACAGCCTACATCCCGTTTACCGGCAATCTATCCGGCAGAATCAGCAGCCTCGATCACCAGAGCTAGGAAAGGGAAACCTGTAATACAGCAAATGTCAGATAAGCCTACCGCTACAGCCTACATCCCGTTTACTGGCAATATATCCGGCAGAATCAACAGCCTCGATCACCAAAGCTAGGAAAGGGAAACCTGTAATACAGCAAGCGTCAGATACGCCTGCCTCTACAGCCTACATCCCGTTTACCGGCAATCTATCCGGCAGAATCAGCAGCCTCGATCAACAAATATAGGAAAGGGAAACCTGTAATACAGCAAGCGTCAGATAAGCCTACCGCTACAGCCTACATCCCGTTTACCGGCAATCTATCCGGCAGAATCAACAGCCTCGATCACCAAAGCTAGGAAAGGGAAACCTGTAATACAGCAAGTGTCAGATAAGCCTACCGCTACAGCCTACATCCCGTTTACTAGCAATCTATCCAGCAGAATCAGCAACGTCGATCACCAAAGCTAGGAAAGGGAAACCTGTAATACAGCAAGCGTCAGATAAGCCTACCGCTACAGCCTACATCCCGTTTACCGGCAATCTATCCGGCAGAATCAGCAGCCTCGATCACCAAATCTAGGAAAGGGAAACCTGTAATACAGCAAGCGTCAGATAAGCCTACCGCTACAGCCTACATCCCGTTTACCGGCAATCTATCCGGCAGAATCAGCAGCCTCGATCACCAAAGCTAGGAAAGGGAAACCTGTAATACAGCAAGCGTCAAATAAGCCTACCGCTACAGCCTACATCCCGTTTACTAGCAATCTATCCGGCAGAATCAGCAGCCTTGATCACCAAATCTAGGAAAGGGAAACCTGTAATTCAGCAAGCATTGTGACTGAGAACTTGAAGTACCGGAAATTGTGTTCACGTTGGGTTTCGAAAATGTTGACGGATTTGCACAAAACCCAACGTTTAGGCGGTGCACTGACTTTCCTTGAGCGGTACAACAATGAAGGTGAAGATTTTTTAGACCAAATTGTTACTGGTGACCAAACATGGGTGGCCTACGTCACACCAGAACCGAAACAACAATCCATGGAATGGCGACATTCATCATCACCCACAAAAGTGAAGTTTAAGCAAACAATTTCTGTCCGTAGAATCGTGTGCACAGTTTTTTTTACAGAAAAGGAGTATGGCTAGTGGAGTTTCTGCCTCGTAATGAGACAATCAATGCAGCGTCTTATTGTGAGACATTGAACAATCTGCGTCATGCAATCCAGAACAAAAGACGTGGCAAGTTGAGTAAGGGTATCGTTTTGCTGCATGACAATGCCCATCCACATGTGGCTAATCGGACCAAAGATCTCATCAAATCTTTTCAATGAGAAACTCTAGATCATCCTCCATACAGCCGTGATCTGCCGCCCAGCGACTACCATTTGTTTCTGCACTTGAAGAAACATCTTGGTGGTCAGCGTGTTCAAGACGATAACGAAGTCAAAACAGTTGTGATACAGTGGTTAACACGTCAGGCGGCAGAATTTTATGAGGAGGGTATTCAAAAACTGGTGCCACATTATGACAAGTGCCTCAATATTCACGGAAGTTATGTAGAAAAGTAGGTAAATTACAGACTTTCACGTAAAAATAAAATTATTGCGATATCTATGCACGTCTTTTTTTAATTCCAAAACGGTACTGACTTAAAAAACATGCCTCCTAATTCAAGACTGTTCTGTAACAATCAAGAAATCCAATGTTCTGTCACTAGACGAAACTCGAATTTTCTAGACGGGAAAATTTATCTGTACCGGCAAGTATTTTATCTCGTGCTATCTTTATTTGTTCCGGCATAATATTTATCCTCGTGCTGCCTATCAGTTCCTTTGTGTGCACAAGCGGCATTATCGCGATTCAGTTCGCGACAATACTGTCTGTAATAAAGCTGTTACGCAAGATATGTCGGGGTTTAGTGTGTTTAATTGTAATACTGTGACTCTCATTATATTGAAATTTAACGGAAATACCTTGCATCTGCAGAGTCGCGAAATAATACGGAACGTTCAAGAGGTTTAAGTGAGTCTGTTTCACTTGTTATTTCAACAAAATACAAAAGATAGAAGTCAGGGTTTCAAAAGCTATTGGTATGTAAGTGTGTACTGTTTCTAGGATTCCAAAGGATAGTGAAAAGCAAGCTCAGGAAAGTACTTCTTTAAATACTCCAAGTAAAAAGTGTAATATAGCTAAAAATATCAGAGATATTGATAACATTGGGCAACAATGAAAATGTTTCGTGCTAAAATATAGTGAATTTACATGTATTTCCATCTTCTCAATTCAAAAATCACCATAATAAGGTAGATTAGCTCTTGTTTTGAAGATAAAGTGACATTTCAGATTTTAGAGTGAAGATTTTAAATTTGTGGGAATTTTTTGGGGGGATATTGGTACACCTATCAAATAACAAAACACAATCAGAGAGAAATTTTGGAAATTAGGTGATGCAAAAGCTAAGGAAGCCATTTTTGTCGGATCACAAATAAGAGAACTTGTAATAGTAGTAATAGTAATTTATTTCCTTTCACATCAGCAAATGGAAATACAAAATCAAGATTACAATTATAAAATCCATACTGAAATATGCCATATATTCCTAAATCCTGAAAATCCTATCATGTTATCATGTCGCCCACCATTGAATAGTAATTCAGCCCCCATACACCTAACCCTAGGTTTTTGTGTAATGGAGGCCCTCTGCTCCTTTTTACACTTTCTGCCATTTCACCTATTTCACTCTACATTTTTCTCTTAATTGTTCTTAGCCATCTCTCTTTAACTTTCTCTAAATAATTCCCTATATTTCTACTGTTCTTTTCTCCTTTTACTGACAACATTTTTCTAACTACTACTTCACCCCCCAAACTGTCCCATTTACGTAGCCAAGCCTGCTCTCTCCATATCATTGTTTGACTACAATTTAATATACAATGGAAATCTGAATTCTCTTCTTCACACAATGGACATTTATCTAGCTCCCTCTCTTGACCTATACCTTTCAAGTTTCTCACTCCTGTTCTTGCCCAAGCCAAACGAGAACTTGTAAAGGATCCTGCATTTGACCAAATTTTGGAGGGGAAAGAAAAGGAAACTTGGGAAGCCTTCAAGGGTGTTGTTCATGGATTTTTAGGCAACAAACTAGATGACAACTACAAGCATTTGCTGACAGTACTCCTGCAAAAATACCGTAACCTTGGATGCAACATGTCCCTTACCATTCCCTCCTAGACGTTTTCCCTCCTAGTTGTGGAGCTGTTAGTGATGAACATGGGGAGAGGTTCCATCAGGACATTTCTGTTATGGAACAAAGATATCAGGGCCGTTGGAATTAAGTAATGCTTGCGGATTACTGTTGGTCTTTGTATAGGGATTCTGCGGAACTCCATCTAAAGAGGCAAGCTAAAAGACGACGTAGTCAATAGGCCACCACATGATTTTCTTCAGACAGGACTATCTTTCCAGCAATTTAGAACTCTTAGCAAGTAATTAACAATTTAAAAAAGTCAAATGCACTTTCATTGTTGAAAGCACGTGTGGGATTAAAATGTATCCTTTTCTCTCAATCCGTTAATATGTAATACTTCCACCTAGTGTATATCATAGAAACTAGAGCTAATACAAATGTCCATTGTCATATTTGTCTTTCTCAACCCAAAATTAGTAGGAATTGCCTCATGGAATGTTCGAAAAATACAAAAATTATCTTTTGTTGACCAGTGTAATTTGTTATCAGACATACAATCCAGAATTTCTATGCCCAAGCGGTAACTTTGCCCACGATTGGAAGATTTCGCATATGAATGAACATGCACAAGCCTTAGGAGAAAATTTCGAGATTTGGGATGCAAATGGAAGAAAACCAGAGAAGTGCTAATTGAAAAGCAGGATATACGCTCTAAGCGGGAAAGTTATCTATCGATCTGCTCGGCAGTATAGGAAAGAAGGCAGGTCTACTGTATACGCGGCTACATACAAGTAGCTACACAAGAATAAATTGATATGCTGGAAAGAAAGACCTAATCATTGTTTACCCTTGTGGGATGTATGGCTTCTTACAAATGTCCTACTTATGAATAAATCAATTACCTTAAGACCACTTTCTGAAATACTGAACATTTCATTGGGTGCCACCCACACGTTGGTGACAGAAACATTACACATGAGACGTGTTTGGGTTGAGATGTGTTCCAAGACTGTTGATTCCCGAACAAAAGGACATTCGCATGCAGTTAAAGTTGATGGTAGAGGAAGATCCGGAGCTTCTATCAAACGTAATCACTGCTGATGAAACTTGGCTACATCATTTTGATCCTGAGAGCAAACAGCAAAGCTCAGTGTGGAAATCTCCTTCATCACCAACCCCCAAAAAAGCAAGGTGGTTGCTTCTGCTGGGAAAGATATGGTCATCTCATTCTTTGATATTCATGGAATGGTTTATCAGCATGTTGTGCCTGCACACACATCAGTAACTGGACAATACTACAGGGATGTCCTGAAAATATTGCAAGTCTATGTCAGGCACTAAAGACCCCGTTTCCGTGAAGCAGGCTGGATGCTGCACCACGATAATGCGCGGCCGCATATTGGCAATGTTGTTGCTGAATATCTTGTAAAAATCAATGTGAAGTGCATTCCTCACACTCCCTACAGTTCGGGTTTAGCCCCATGTGACATTTTTCTATTCCCTAACTAGAAGAAACCCCTTCCTGGGAGGCATTATCCATCATCAAAAGCAGTGGTGAAGGCTGCGGGGGTGATTTTGAAGGATCTTTCAAAGAATGGTTTCCAGCATGTAATTGAAGACCGGCAGAAACGCTGGGACAAGTGCATCACATTAAGGGGAGACTATTTTGAGAAGGACTATCAAAATTATGAGGATGAGTTAAGGTACGTTGTCAAAAATTATGATAATTCTCAATTGAAAAGCTCCTAAACAGGCAATATCCAAGTGTCACCATTTATAAGTGGAACAGGTGTTTAGATCTTTAAAATTTGTCTTCTACTTATATAACTAGCTAAAGGCTTTTGAGGTAAAACTACATATTTTCTTTACACACTTATCCAAACTTTGTGCACTATATTTCTAGTTTGGTGCTAGTTGCATAAAGAATACACAATAATCTAAAGTGCATTACAATTATTCTTTCTATTTTATGAACAAATTCCTTAATAATTAAGACACATTCCCATAGAGATAGTTATTATGCCTTGTGCGTCATCTATCGCCTGCCAGCCTAATTCGTCTTGCCAGAGAACTCCGCTACAAGCAAGTAGCGCTAGTTAAGCGGCTGCTTCTCAAAGAAGCGGGTCTTTTGAACGGCTCAGTGTTTGTCACAGATTGGGTAACCTGTCTGAAGAGTAAATGTACAGTGGAAGCCTGCATAAGCACAAACAGATACACATATTATTTAACGTTCGGTAATAAAGCAGTTGAGTCTCTTACAGTGGACGGGTTTGAACCAAGTCAAACTGTAAACACCGTCATACATTAAAATATTCAATATATACCCATTTTTCATCACAAGTGATAATTCTCCTGAAAAATCGATCATTCATGGGATTACGGATAAACTAACGAGACATATTCACCCTACACTCAGCCTGTTGATGTGTCAGTTAATGACGTGCAAATCTGCCGCTATGTGGCGAGGTATGGTAACTATTGCTGCACGAAGTCCTTCTTAATATAGCGAAAGAGGTTCAACATTCAAAGTGTACGGGAGGAAACTGTTCAACAGCAACAAAAATTATCAGAATCGATGAGTTTGAAAAATATTTTGTATGTAGAACTTTTCTCTGCATTTACTATCAGAGTAAAGAAGTTGCTATAGTAAGTAAAGTCGCGAATGCCGTTAAAAAAGGTCCTTTTTAATGTAGGTAGACACATTCTATAAACCGCGCGACCTCTAATAACAATTGTACTCATTCGTCAGACAGGTAATACAATATGCGTCGTGTTACGTACGATGTTCTGATGTCTTGATGTCAGACTGTACTGTACCATATTCCCGTCTTCTCTGATCTTTCTAAACCGAACGACCACCAATAACAACTGTACTCATTCGTCAGACAGGTAATACAATATACGTCATGTGACGTACGATGTTCTGATGTTTTGATGGCCAGACTGTACTGTACTATATTATCGTCTTCTCTGATCTCTCTAAACCGAGCGACCTCTCATAACAACTGTACTCATTCGTCAGACAGGTAATACAATATACGTCGTGTGACGTACGATGTTCTGATGTTCTGATGGTCAGACTGTACTGTACTATATTCCCGTCTTCTCTGATCTCTCTAAACCGAACGACCTCCTATAACAACTGTACTCATTCGTCAGACAGGTAATACAATATACGTCGTGTCACGTACGATGCTCTGATGTTTTGATGGTCAGACTGTACTATACTATATTCCCAACTTCTCTGATCGCTGTAAACCGAGCGACCTCCAATAACAACTGTACACATTCGTCAACAGATAATGCAATATAAGTCGTGTGACGTACGATGTTCTGATGTTTTGATGGCCAGAGTATACAGTACTATATTCCCGTCTTCTCTGATCTTTGTAAACCGAGCGACCTCCCATAACAACTGTACTAATTCGTCACACAGATAATACAATATACGTCGTGTTACGTACGATGTTCAGATGTTTTGATGGTCAGATTGTACTGTATTATATTCCCGTCTTCTCTGATCTCTGTAAACCAAACGACCTCCCATAACAACTGTACTCATTCGTCAGACAGGAAATATAATATACGTGTTGTGACCTACGATGTTCTGATGTTTTGATGGTCAGACTGTACTGTACTATATTCCCGTCTTCTCTGATCTCTCTAAACCGAGCGACCTCCAATAACAACTGTACTCGTTCGTCAGACAGGTAATACAATACACGTCGTGTGACCTACGATGTTCTCATGTTTTGATGGTCAGACTGTACTGTACTATATTCCCGTCATCTCTGTTCTCTCTAAACCGAACGACCTCCAACAACAACTGTACTCATTCGTCAGACAGGTAATACAATATAAGTCGTAAGACGTACGATGTTCTGATGTTTTGATGGTCAGACTGTACTGTATTATATTCCCGTCGTCTCTGATCTCTGTAAACCGAGCGACCTCCCATAACAACTGTACTCATTCGTCAGACAGGTAATACAATATAAGTCGTAAGACGTACGATGTTCTGAAATTTTGATGGTCAGACTGTACTGTACGATATTCCCGTCTTCTCTGATCTCTCTAAACCGAACGACCTCCCATAACAACTGTACTCATTCGTCAGACAGGTAATACAATATACGTCGTGTGACAAACGATGTTCTGATGTTTTGATGGTCAGACTGTCCTGTACTATATTCCCCTCTTCTCTGATCTCTCTAAACCAAACGACCTCCCATAACAACTGTACTCATTCGTCAGACAGGTAATACAATATACGTCGTGTCACGTACGATGCTCTGATGTTTTGATGGTCAGACTGTACTGTACTATATTCCCAACTTCTCTGATCGCTGTAAACCGAGCGACCTCCAATAACAACTGTACTCATTCGTCAGAAAGATAATACAATATAAGTCGTGTGACGTACGATGTTCTGATGTTTTGATGGCCAGAGTATACAGTACTATATTCCCGTCTTCTCTGATCTTTGTAAACCGAGCGACCTCCCATAACAACTGTACTCATTCGTCAGACAGATAATACAATATACGTCGTGTAACGTACGATGTTCCGATTTTTTGATGGTCAGATTGTACTGTATTATATTCCCGTCTTCTCTGATCTATGTAAACCAAACGACCTCCCATAACAACTGTACTCATTCGTCAGACAGGAAATATAATATACGTGTTGTGACCTACGATGTTCTGATGTTTTGATGGTCAGACTGTACTGTATTATATTCCCGTCTTCTCTGATCTCTCTAAACCGAACGACCTCCAATAACTACTGTACTGATTCGTCAGACAGGAAATACAATATACGTCGTGTGACGTACGATGTTCTGATGTTTTGATGGTCAGACTGTACTGTATTATATTCCCGTCTTCTCTGATCTCTCTAAACCGAACGACCTCCAATAACTACTGTACTAATTCGTCAGACAGGTAATACAATATACGTTGTGTGACGTACGATGTTCTGATATTTTGATGGTCAGACTGTAATGTACTATATTCCCGTCGTCTCTGATCTCTCTAAGCCGAACGACCTCCAATAACTACTGTACCGTTTTGACGTATGTACTACTGAAGAGGAAGGAGACCAAGTTCTTTATGCAGTTGTTGATTTCTTACGTACCAAGGGGCATCCGTGGCGATGCGCAGAAATAGAATTTGCAGGACCTGTAGCCTTCGGAGATGAGTGTTGCTAGTCGAACCCCATACCTGGGAAGCATATCTGAAAAGTGACCGGACAAGAGAGTTGTAGAGAAGCAGAGAGCATTCAATCCCAAGAGGAGTGTGTCTATGAAGTAGCGGACCGAGTTTTGAAAGTCGTCATGATGCCAACGAGATAAGTCGATCAGTATGGGCTCGCCACGTCAGTTTAGTGTCCAGCATTACTCCAAGGTACTTGACGGAGGTGGTAGGAGGTAGACAGGGAATTGATTCATGCTTAATATGCAATTCGGGAGAGTTGGAGATGCGACGTAAGCTAAAAATCTTAGCTGCGGTCGTTTGAGTGTTTAGACGTATGCGCCAAGTATCGAACCATTCAACGAGGCAGTCAAGAGAGGTCTGTAGCGTGTGAATAGTTGTAGAGAGATCTGTGCCGGAATGATATAAAACATTATCATCAGCGTATAAGGCTATGGAGGTAGGGGCCAAGTCAGGAAGATCATAGGTATATATACTAAATAAGATCGGGGCCATATGGATCCCCGAGGTCCTGCTGCTGTAATATGGCGCTGAGATGACTCCATGCCACCAATGCGAACAGTAAATGTGCGATCTGATAGAAAACTACAAATGGTAGTGAGCAGATACTGTGGAAGTCCAATGCTAATCAGTTTGTAGATTAACCCCTCATGCCAAACTTTATCAAAGGCCTGTTCTACGTCGAGGAAAAGGGCGGTTGTGCGCTTTCGTTGCTCAAAACCATGAACTACTGTTTGTGTTAAACGTAGTAGTTGGTGAGAGGTAGAATGTCTAGAACGAAATCCAAATTGGAAGGGTGGAATGAAGTGATATTCCTTGTTATCTGTCCCAGCTTTTGAGTAGTTACACCTACCTACAAAACATTACCAATGAGACAATTTCAGTAGTTGAAACTGAAGTAGAGCAATATCCATTTCTAAGAAGAGTTTACACATGAGTAGTGGAACACGAGTTCTATTCGTAGTTAATTTGTCTCCGTCTTCATCAGTCACACGTCCGAGCTCAATTTGGTACGGGATTTCTATGTTTGAGAAGGGATGTACGTTGACTTTTCCAAGACCCACGTCGAGAAGCCGGATATTACAGGGTTAATCGGTTATATGTTGATTTGTTTCTTGATGATTGTGCTTGATTAAATAAGAGTCATGAGAATTTTATTTTCAGGCGTAGTTCGGAATAAAGTATCGGAGAAGTCAAAGTTTGTAACTATTTAATTGTATTATTTAGATTACATTTTACTTGAACTTCCTTTCCCAGTCACTTCCAACATATCGATAAATTCTTACTTTGTTATATTTAAACAGTTCCAAATATTACATAAATGTTCTTGATACTGCACCACTATTCATCACACTCACCATTACAAAACATCTCTCTATACCAAGATTTTTCGTCAGTATCATTCCTCCTATCTTAATTTTGTGATTCGCCTATTTAATTCCACGTCACAACATTACGTCATACAATTATTACTACGGCCGATCACAAATTTACATATACTTTTGTTCATTTAAATTAATACATCGATTCACATAATTCTTTTTTTATACATTTATAAACTTTTCATAACTTTTCTAAATATAACTCGAAACTACTGTTACAGTGGACAAAGTCACGTTACTTCAAAACATCTGAATTTGTTGCTAATGTAACATTAAACTGCAGATATACTACAAAAACTGTAAATATGTGATAACTTTCAGTGCGTTTTGATTCATATTAATATGTAAGTAACGGAAATATTTTAAAAGTTGGTTTCTGTGTATTACCAGAATGGAGAAGAGATCCTTCTTGAAAGGAGTGACTATAGTTAATTACAATGTTCAAAATTCACTGATACAGGACGAAAGTGTCAAATTTATTAGCCGAAGCCAAGAACTCTTCTTGTACTTATATAACTAGTTAAAGACTTTCAATCTAAAATGGCATACTTTCTTTACGATATATTCATCCTTTATGCAGGACAACTCTAGTTTTTTGTTACTTACGTAAAGAAGACATTTGAATCTGAAGTACAGTAAAATTATTATTCCTATTAAATAATAAAATTGATTAATATTTAAGACATATCCCTATAGAGATAGTAATTAGCTTTGTGCGTCATCTATCGCTTGCCTGTGTACTTTGTGTTGTCAGAGACTTCCGCTACAAGCGGGTAGCGCTAGTTGTGCGGCTCTGACGTTTTGCGACTGCAAGAGGCGGAGGGGGAAAGTTAGTAGTACCAAAATACAGTAATTAGCGATTGAAGATATCCTCAAAATTATATTTAGAAAGAAAATATTGTAACTTTGTGGGTTCGTAGAATTAGAAGGCCGAGTTGCAGATATTAAAAGTCTCCTTTATTTCTGTAGCAATACACTGTCTAGTTCTCACGTAAAAGCATTACGTCACATAATCTTCCAAGGACGATCACAATAACAAACAGTGACAGCAGATTACAGCTTTAGCTCTCGTTACAATAACACAGCTGGCTATCTCTCATTTCACAACTGTTTCACAACTACGCCTCTTTAAATACTTAACACATAATTTCTAGATGATTCGCAAATAAACCAGAACGCGAGCAATCTATCAGTCCAGAAGTAACTAGAAATTTCCATTTATCTGAGTTTGTTTGTTTCGGCAGACCCTTATCTGAGTGTTATTTGTGTCCGCGGGCTCTCGGTTTTCACACTCCCCTCCTATCAGTTTCTTTTGTGTAAACAAGCCGCCTTATCGCGATCGGGTTGGCGACAATATAGTACTATATTAGCCTTAAAACACTGATATCCAAGTTCTAATTCATTATGATGCAAGATATTTATTACAACACTCTATTCGAATATTTCATTCACACACACACACACACACACACACACACACACACACACACACACACACACACACACACACTAACTGCATCTGTTGGTACAACTGCGAGTCTCTACATCCGGTGTTGTGGTCAGGAAGTTAAAACTGTCTGCTAGCGCCAATCAGCATTGTCGCAGCTAGGCGTGACTCCCGAACCCAAAACCGTGTTGCAATATTACACAAATAAAAATATTTGCAACAGAATCTCCACGTAACTTAAGAAGTTGATAATTCCTTCTTCTTTATAAAAGATCGATTTCGAAGGCACATTGCCTTCGTCTTCAGTTTATTAACCAAACTCTGTTGTTAAGGAAATCTCGGTTACCATGTTATTTTTATTTATTACGTTACGTTTCCAACATTACCAACATCTGAATACGAAAAAAAAAAAAACTAAAAACAGAATCAATTGCCAGTATGTTAAAATTCATTACCTGATAAGTTTATACGGTGGAATTAATCCTTAAAGAATTAATCCTTTTAAATACATTACTCCAGTATATGGGTGATTTTAATTAATTAGATCCAACTGAAAAATTCAATGCCATGGTCGGGATTTGAACCACGGATCTACTGATATCCCTCCAGTTGCTCTACCCCTTGAGCTACCATGGTCAATGTGCCCTCCCGATATTAAATTCTCCAATTGACTCATTATATTTCCCGGTATTAATTCCTCAATATAAATTTACATTAAAATTAATCACCAATACAAATCCTGGTAATTAATTACTTACAATTGTAAGTCGCCACAAGTGGTTGTCTCAAATATGAGAACCCTAAGTGGTCTAAGGGGAAATATGAGTCAAATGGAGAGTCTAATGGCACGAAGGGACGTTGACCAAGGTAGCTCAAGGTGTAGAGCAATTGGACGGAAACCAGTAGATCCCTGGTTCAAATCCCGGCCATGGCATTGAATTTTTCAGTTGACTCTAATTAATTCATTACGTGATGTTTATTTTTTAAAATAAATATTTTCAGATAATTTTTTGTCGTTTAACCATGAAATGAATCCCGAAGTTAAATTATTAAAACAATTAAATGGTCCCATAGAGTTAAGAGTGTTAAAATAAATACTTTCTGCCACACTCTTAACTCTATGGGACCATTTAACTGCTTTAATAATTTAACTTAGGGATTCATTTTCATTCTAAAAATATTTATTTTAGAAAATAAACATCACGTAATGAATTTTGACATACCGGCAATTGATTCTGTTTTTCGGTTTGTTTCGTATTCAGATGTTGGTTATGTTGGAAACGTAACATAATAAAAGAAAATACAGAAGTATTTTTGTATCTTGAAAAGTGCAGAGCGATGCGCAGTGGTATTTGGACGAGCCCACCTCGGGACGGTTACAAAAGGAGGGGAGGGCAGGTCAGTTGTGTACCAGCTGCGAGCAACTAAACACGTGCAGAGCTACTCGGTAACACTACAGCTTGTTTCAAAATGTGCTTGTCTCCTGGTTCCAAGAGAGCATTTATAAATGACGACTCCTAGCAGCACACTAGGAAATAAAGTGCTACATTTAAAAACACGAGAAAAAAATAACCAATATCCATAGATTTATAAAAAAAGGAACAATGGTCTGGGTCAGTTATAAAAATCTGGGGAAGTGTATCTGAGGCAACATTTGTGTCTGAAAGCAGTTTAGGAGAGTTATTAAGGAAAGAAAAGTCATTGGTGTTAGTGCAACAACGTCCTTCTCTATGTCCAGTAAACAAAGATCAAGAACATGCACAAAATCTAATTTGGATGTTTTAATTCAGAAGTAGTTAGGCCAAATATGAATAATTTTGAAAGCACAGATAAACAAAGACCAACTTTGAAGAAATTGCTTATGAAGCTTAAAAATTCTACTGACTTCCAAGGCAGTGTCTGAACATTAAGAAGAGTTCTTTTGAAGCTAGGATTATTTGAAAAAAAAAACACTAACCGTGACAGACAAATTTTAATCGAACATCGCACCATACGTGGCAAAAGGCTTAAGTATTTACGAAATATTCGTAGATATCAAAGTGAAGTTTATATAGTTTATATGGATGAAATTTATATAAATACAGCATATACTAGACCATATGCCTGGAGTGAAATACGTTACAGGGACCCTGCAGCGATATTGAAAGGCCGACAGTTGTTTATCATGCCTGCTGGAGGAGAACAGGGTTTTGTTCCAATTGTCTATGTACTATTTAAGATCCAACAAAAGCGTGGAGAGTACTACCATAGTAAGAATTACAACTTAGTTTATAAGAGCTGCAAAAACTGGCTTCTTTTAATCCTGAGAAAGCAAACAGCAAAACTCAGTGTGGAAATCTCCTTCATCATCAACCCCCAAAAAGCAAAATTGGTTGTTTCTGCTGGAAAAGTTATGGTCATCTCATTCTTTGATATTCATGGAATGGTTTATCAGCATGTTGTACCTGCACACACATCAGTAGCCGGACAATACTACAGCGATGTCCTAAAATATTGCGAGTCCATATCAGGCGCAAAAGACCACATTTCCGTTTAGCAGGCTGGATGATACACCTCGATAATGCGTGGCCGAATATCGCCAATGTTTTTATGGAATATCTTGCAAAAATCAACGTGAAGTGCATTCCTCACACTTCCTACAGTTCGGGTTTAGCCCCATGTGACATTTTTGTATTCCCTAACTAGAAGAAACGCCTTGCTGGGAGGCATTATCCATCATCAAAAGCAGTGGTGAAGGCTGCGGAGGTGATTTTGAAGGATCTCTCAAAAATGGTTTCCAGCATGTCTTTGAAGACCGACAGAAACGCTGTGACAAATGCATCACATTCAGGGGAGAGTATTTTGAGAAGGATCATCAAAATTATGAGGATGAGGTAAGGTACGTTGTCAAAAATTGTTATAATTCTTAATTGAAAAGCTCCTAAATAGGCATTATCGAAGTGTCGCTTAGTATAAGTTGAACAGGTGTTTAGGTCTTTAAAATTTGTCTTATACTTATATAACTAGCTAAAGACTTTTGCGGTAAAACTACATATTTTTTTACACACTTATTCAAACCTTTGTGCACTACACCTCTAGTTTGGTGCCATTTGCAAAAAGAATACATTATAATCTCAAGAGTAATACAATGATTCTTTCTATTTTCTGAACTAATTCCTTAATAATTAAGACATATCTCTATAGAGATAGCAATTATGCTTTGTGCGTCATCTATCGCCTGCCAGTCTAATTCGTGTTGCCAGAGAACTCCGCTACAAGGCAGTAGCGGTAGTTATGCAGCTGCTTGTCAAAGAAGCGAGTCTTTTGAACGACTCGGTGTTTGTCACAAATTGGGTAACCTGTCTGATGAGAAAATGTACACGACCAACAGTGGAAGCCTGCGTGAGTACAAACAGATAAACGTATTATTTCACATCCGGTAATAAAGCAGTTGAGTCTCTTACAGTGGACGGGTTTGAACCAAGTCAAACTGTAAACACCGTAAACTGTCCTCCCCTCCAGTTGTAACCGTTCTGAGGTGCACTCGTTCAGATACCACCGCGCATCGCTCTGCATTTTTCAAGATAAAAATACATCTGTACACGGGAATATTAATGGCTTCCTTCGAACCCGTCCGGAGACGTTCCTGATCATCTTCGGGTGTCGGGAACCATTGCCCCCTCGAGTCCAACCCAATCCGAACATCTCTCAAAGGGAGGGGCTCGAATGTTCGGCCCCTCTAGTAACGTCAGAGGTACCACGAGTCCTAAGGGTACGCAGCGCCCGCACCACGGCAGCTGAAGCAGAGGGATCCCCTTCCCTACGGGAACCCAATACAGAGACACACAAGAGTGGTGCAGCCGTTGGAGGATATCCGTAAATCCGGACAAAATTCACGCCATTCTTCTTACAAGGCGACACACACTCACTGATTGCCCGAACTTCCACTTTAGAGGCCGAGGGATAGAGTGAACCAATTCCATCAAGTACCTGGGCGTCCAAATTATAGAGGCCTAACTCTCCGCGATGACATCAGAGCACTCTTCGGCACGGGCTCAGGGGGCTATTGCCTCTCTGTACTCAATGCTGGCTTCAGTCTCGATGCCAGTCCGCTTAAAGTTACACCTCAAGGGAGCGCTGATAATCCCAGTCGTGTGAGATCTGGGGCATGGCTGCAGATAGCCATATCTTCAGCGTGCAAAGAACAGAGGTCTCCGAACCATCTATTCTGTAGGTCGTTCCTTCCCCGTGAGGTTGCTTCACGAAGATTCTCTTCTCCCATACGTGGAGGACGAAATTAGGCGTCAGGCTACAACATCTTACGCTCAACTCCCAACACACAGAAGCGCCCTGGTTCGGTCTCTAGGAGACTACGACGCTACTAGACGCCGCTTTAGGCTTTTCCGGGTGCCCCATGTGGCATGCGGCACCCGAGTTAACATTGTTAATCCGAACCTCAGCAAAAGCTGAACTCCATAATCTTCAAATGAGCTGTTTCGCTTCAAAATATATCCCATTGTTAGTTCAAGAGGTCCCGAGTTCGAATCTCGTTTAGGGTGAGTTACCTGGATAAGGTTTTTTCCCGAGTTTTCACTTATCCTTCAAGACGAATGTCGGGTAACTTTAAGCTACATGGACCCTGGACTCATTTGAGCATCGTTTCACCTAATTCATTCACCGTCCGATATAACTTAACGTTGGGGCGTACGTAAATTACAAAAAAATATCCCATTGTTAATGCAGGGAGTAAAAAAATGGATTGGCATCCTGTACAAAATCAGAAAAGCAAGAAAAGATAAGATACCTTGTAAAATTCCTCAAAAATCTTCAACCTGCGGTTAACCCCACAACCTGGTGGATACGCAGAAAAACCTTCTGGCTGTTAACAGCCTGTCAGTACCTGCGATGTGACAGTCAGTCAGTCGGTAATTGAACTGGCGTGCGTGAATAGCTGTGTTTGAGGTCTATGACCTCGCAGGTTGTATTTTGTATTGACGTGGTTATGGACTGTGAAGGTTGATAACAGTGTAGTTCTACCGAAACAAAAAACAATCTTGAGTGTTCGTAACTGAGAGCTTTAATTTCACGAACCCACAAAGTCACAGGATGGAGAAGAGATCCTCTTTGAAAGGAGTGACTGTGGTTAATTAAAATGTTCAAAATTCAGTGTTACATGGCAAAATTTTCAAATTCATTAGCCAAAGCCAAGAATTCTTCTTGTACTTATATAACTAGTTAAAGACTTTCAATCTAAAATGGCATACTTTCTTTACGATATATTCATCCTTTATGCAGGACAACTCTAGTCTTGTGTTACTTACATAAAAAAGACATTTGAATCTGAAGTACAGTAAAGTTATTATTCCTATTAAATAATAAAATTGATTAATTATTAAGATATATCCCTATAGAGATAGTAATTAGCTTTGGGCGTCATCTATCGCCTGCCTGTGTACTTTGTGTTGTCAGAGACTTCCGCTACAAGCGGGTAGCGCTAGTTAAGCGGCTCTGATGTTTTGCGACTGCAAGAGGTGGAGGGGGAAGGTTAGTAGTACCAACATACAGTAATTAGCGATTGAAGACATCCTCAAAATTATATTTAGAAAGAAAATATTGTAACTTTGTGGGTTCGTAGAATTAGTAGGCCGAATTGCAGAAATTAAAAAGCCCCTTTATTTCCGTAGCATACATTGTCTAGTCCTCACGTAAAAACATTACATCACACAATCTTCCAAGGCCGATCACAGTAACAAACCGTGACAGCAGATTACAGCTTTAGCTCTCGTTACAATAACACAGCTGGCTATCTCTCATTTCACAACTGTTTCACAACTACGCCTCTTTAAATACTTCACAGATCATTTCTAGATGATTCGCAAATAAACCAGAACGCCAACAATCTATCAGTCCAGAAGTAACTAGAAATTCTCGTACTATATTAGCTTTAAAACACTGATATCCAACATCCAATTTCATTATGATGCAAGATATTTATTACAACATCACTCTATTCGAATATTTCATTCTCACACACACACACACATACACACACACAAACACTCACACACACAAACACACGCACTAACTGCATCAGTTGGTAGCACTGGGAGTCTCTACATCCGGTGTTGTGGTCAGGAAGTTAAAACTGTCTGCTAGCGCCAATCAGCATTATCGCTGCTAGGCGTCGCTTCCGAACCCAACACCGTGTTGCAACATTACACAAATAAAAATATTTGCAACAGAATCTCCACTTAACTTAAGAAGTTGATAATTTCTTCTTGTTTATAAAAGATCGATTTCGAAGGGACATCGCCTTCATCTTCAGTTTATTAACCAAACTCCGTTGTTAAGGAAATCTCGGTTACCATTCTATTTTGTTTTATTATGTTACGTTTCCAACATTACCAACATCTGAATACCAAACAAATCTAAAAACAGAATCAATTGCCAGTATGTCAAAATTCATTACGCTATGTTTATTCTTTAAAATAAATATTTTCTCCCACAGTATTAACTCTATTGGACCATTTAACTGCTTTAATAATTTAACTTCGGGATTTATTTCATGGTTAAATGACCAAAAATTAACTGAAAATATTTATTTAAAAAATAAACATCACGTAATGAATTTGGACATACCAGCAATTGATTTTGCTTTTAGGTTTGTTTCGTATTGAGATGTTGGTAACGTAACATAAAAGAAAATAACATGGTAACCGAGATTTCCTTAACAACGGAATTTGGTTTGGTGATGCAACGGTGGATGTCAGCACTGTTAGACGATGGGTTCGTCGCTGTAACGAAGCTGAAGGGCAAACACCATAGACAGATGAAAAGCGAAGCGGCAGGCCGGTGACTGCAGTGACTCCATGCAACATTCAGAGAGTCGATGACATCATTCGTGGTGATCGCCGGGTAACAACAGGTCAATTGTGACGCATTACCTCCCTCAGTAAAGGCAGTGTGATGACGATTATTCAACAACTGGGTTACTCAAAAGTTTGTTCAAGTTGGATACCAAGAATGTTAACCACCCAAAACAAAGAAAGAACGAAAACAATGGCCTCCGAACACCTGCAGCGCTTCAATTTGGAGGGAGAGCAGCTTATGGAAAAAAAATTGTTACTGGAGACGAAACGTGGGTTCATAATTTTTTTTTTGAATCTGAATTAAAGAGGCAGTCAATGGAATGGAATCACACGTCACGAAGAAAAAAACAATTCAAAACTCAGCGGTCGGTAGAGAAAGTTATGGCGACAGAGTTTTGGGATGCAGAGGGTGTGCTTATGATTGATTTTTTGGAGCAGGGATGCACAATAAATTATGTCCAATATGTCCGAACTCTCAAAAAGCTGAAAGCACGTCTTCGCCGAGTTCGCCCAACAAAGACTATGGCGGATGTTCTTCTTTTGCATGACAATGCAAGACCACACACCAGCCGTTACACCACTGCAGAAGTTGAGAAATTGGGTTGGCAAGTCTTACATCCCTGACCTGGCACCATCAGACTTTCATCTGTTCGGGCCACTAAAGGAAGCTCATCGTGGGATTCATTTTGAAGATGAGGAGGCTGTGAAAACGTCCGTGCGTCAATGACTTAGGAAGCAAGACCGTGTGTTTTACCACACTGGAATACATGCCCTAGTTAAAAGATGGACCAAAACTGTGGAAAAGGACGGAGATTATATTGAATAGTGACAAATTAATCGTCAATGTTGTAGTTATCAAGCTATGTACATTGGATTCAATTTCCTTGGCAATTAAAAGAGAAAAAATATGACGCATTACTTTTTGACCCACAATCGTAATTGGTAAAGCTGTTCTCATGCCGCTTTCTGCGGTTCCTTGTCGCAATTGATTTCAATAGCCATTGTCGTTAAAGGATAGTGATGGACTCGACTTCCGTTGACAGCTGAACGTCGTGATTTGGAATCTCAGCAACAGCAGTCAAATGTTCCTTTGGTGAGGGACGGGGAGGACCCGAGTAAAATATTCTGATAGATGGCGCGGTTGGATGTTGACGCGGTATTATTTGACTGCAGGTGCTTGGATAGTACAATGGAACTGTAAAACTAATATAATATTTACAACTCAAAAGACTCAAAATTGTGTGTGTATAATTAACAATCACCAATGCAATATTATAATAACAAAATAACTGCACTAAAACATTTTTCGAGCTGAATACAGCCTAATGTTGCCCTAGGGCACCACCATACAGCAAAAGGTTATCACATATTTACACTTTGTTTAGTATATCTCCAGTTTGGCCTTACTTACTTAAAGAATACATATTAATCTGAACCACAATAAAGTCATTAATTGTGTAATCCTTAATTTATAAGTAAATAGTCTTTAACGTTCAGCTATAAACTTGTTATTCAATTGTTTCACATGTTCCCGCTATTAACCATAATTACCAGAGAAGGTATAAGTCACAACTGACCTTCGCTATACGTATATGAATGTTAAGACAAATAGGGCACACGCTATAAACCAATCACGCAGCGAGAAGTGTGAGACCTTATGCAGTCTGTGAGATTCTTGTATACTTATATTGTATCTTTTACCTTTACCATTTAAGTCATCCTCAATGAAGACGAATTCTGAGGATAGTGCCAGAAAATTTAAGATAGGCAATTCATAAATAATGAAATCACTTGGACATATCTTGAAAGATTGGAAATTTAATCATTTTTGTACAGTAGCCGTGTGTAAGTTTAAGATTTGGATAGAACCAGATTAAAAAATTCAATGCCACGTCCAAGATTTGAATCACCGATCTCCCGGTCTCCGACCTTAAATACACTCCTGGAAATGGAAATAAGAACACATTGACGCCGGTGTGTCAGACCCACCATACTTGCTCCGGACACTGCGAGAGGGCTGTACAAGCAATGATCACACGCACGGCACAGCGGACACACCAGGAACCGCGGTGTTGGCCGTCGAATGGCGCTAGCTGCGCAGCGTTTGTGCACCACCGCCGTCAGTGTCAGCCAGTTTGCCGTGCCATACGGAGCTCCATCGCAGTCTTTAACACTGGTAGCATGCCGCGACAGCGTGGACGCGAACCGTATGTGCAGTTGACGACTTTGAGCGAGGGCATATAGTGGGCATGCGGGAGGCCGGGTGGACGTACCGCCGAATTGCTCAACACGTAGGTCGTGAAGTCTCCGCAGTACATCGATGTTGTCGCCAGTGGTCGGCGGAAGGTGCACGTGCCCATCGACCTGGGACCGCACCACAGCAACGCACGGATGCACGCCAAGACCGTCGGATCCTACGCAGTGCCGTAGGGGACCACACCGCCACTTCCCAGCAAATTAGGGACACTGTTGCTCCTGGGGTATCGGCGAGGACCATTCGCAACCGTCTCCATGAAGCTGGGCTACGGTCCCGCGCACAGTTAGGCCGTCTTACGCTCACGCCCCAACAACGTGCAGCCCGCCTCCAGTGGTGTCGCGACAGGCGTGAATGGAGGGACGAATGGAGACGTGTCGTCTTCAGCGATGAGAGTCGCTTCTGCCTTGGGGCCAATGATGGTCGTATGCGTGTTTGGCGCCGTGCAGGTGAACGCCACAATCAGGACTACATACGACCGAGGCACACAGGGCCAACACCCGGCATCATGGTGTGGGGAGCGATCTCCTACACTGGCCGTACACCTCTGGTGATCGTCGAGGGGACACTGAATAGTGCACAGTACATCCAAACCGTCATCGAACACATCGTTCTACCATTCCTAGACCGGCAAGGGAACTTGCTGTTCTAACAGGACAACGCACGTCTGCATGTATCCCGTGCCACCCAACGTGCTCTAGAAGGTGTAAGTCAACTACCCTGGCCAGCAAGATCTCCAGATCTGTCCCCCATTGAGCATGTTTGGGACTGGATGAAACGTCTTCTCACGCGGTCTGCACGTCTAGCACGAACGCTGGTCCAACTGAGGCGCCAGCTGCAAATAGCATGGCAAGCCGTTCCTCAGGACTACATCCAGCATCTTTACGATCGTCTCCATGGGAGAATAGCAGCCTGCATTGCTGCGAAAGGTGGATATAGACGGTACTAGTGCCGACATTGTGCATGCTCTGTAGCCTGTGTCTATGTGCCTATGGTTCTGTCAGTGTGATCATGTGATGTATCTGACCCCAGGAATGCGTCAATAAAGTTTCCCCTTCCTGGGACAATGAATTCACGGTGTTCTCATTTCAATTTCCAGGAGTGTACTTGCAGAGTTAGTAAGCCACCACAAAATGGTTCGTATCTCATTGTTTATGAGAGCTCCTAATGATTTACTGGGAAGCATACGAGTCAGTTGGAAAATATGTCATGACTGCACGTTGGCCATGGTAGCTCATTTTTTGTTGTTGTTGTAATTTACGTCCTCCAGATTAAGTCATAACAACGATGAATGGAATGGGTGAAAAGATGCTCAAATGAACCCAGGGTCCATGGAGCTTAGAATTACCCAACATTCGTCTTTCACAAAAAGGGAAAACCGCGGTAAAAACTTATCCAGGTAGCTCACCCTGACCGAGATTCGAAGTCGGGACCTCTTGAACGTGAGGCAGAAACGCTACTAACACGCTACTGAGAGGCGGGCCTCAATTGTTTAGAGCGATCCGCGGTTCAAATTTCGACCAAGGCATTGAATTTTTTCAGTCTATTTGTCCAAATTTTTGAAAGAGCCAAAATCTTCGGAAAATGTTAAACATAATGTAGCAGAGATGTTCCTTGAAAGTGTTTATGCCGTGGCCTGGGTAGAAGCTATACATAAATATAAAAATAATGTCATTTTTCGAGGAATGCCCTTCTTTGGTTTAAACTACTCATGCGACTTTTATGTCCGTTTCGTTCGAAACATATTTGGTTCATATTTCCGGACAGACAATTGAATAATCAATCTTTCAGAACCTCTCAAACTTCAAATATCACAGCAGTACGGTAAATGAGATTAAAAGGAATGACTATGGTTCATTAAAAAGTTTAATAATCACATGGATGTGTTGCGTGTATCCCAGTTCATTAGCCAAATCCAAGAATTCTTCTTTTATTTATATAACTAGTTAAAGGCTTTTGAACTAAAACTTACAAATCTTCTTTACAAATAAATTCAGTATAAATGCGAGACACCTCGGCCATGGTGTTTCTTAGATAAAGAGCACATTTTAATTTGATCCACAATAAAATTGTTGCTACTTTCCATTCAAATTGCTTATAAATCAAGACAAATTCTTATATAGATAGTAATTAGGTTCATGCGCCATCTACCGCCTCCCGGTCTAACTTCTTCTGTCAGTAACTTCCGCTACAAGGAAGTAGCGCTAGTCATGTGGGCGCTTGTCAAAGAAGCGGGTGTTTCCAACGACTCGTGTTTGTCGTAGACTGGATAACCAGTCTGAGGAGTGAATGTACACGGCCAGCAGTGGAAGCCTGCGTGAACACAGAGAGATACGTGGTAGTACTTCACGTTGAGTCTTCTACAATAGACGAGTTTGAATTAAGTAAAAATTTAAACACTGTCATACACTCACAAAGTAGAAAATTAATATGATATGTGTTGCAGTTTTGTAAAGTAGAGAAATTTAAAGTTAATTACTCCATTAAATAATACTAGAGCAACGGCAGCGAACGAACTCTACTTAATACAGCGAAAGGGGTTCAAAATCCAAACTGTACTGGAGAAAAACATTTAAAACGTCCTCCTCATACAAAAGTGTTCGGACTCGATGATTTGAAAAACTCGTTTGTGTGTAGAATTTCTCTCTGGTCTTACGAACAGAGAAAAGAAGTTAAAATTATAAAATAGAAGTATTTGTAAACAGGGGAGCTTTATCAATAAAATATTTTTGTGGCGATTTCAGTGTGAATGGGACTGTAACAGCTGGCGGACAGCTCGCCCACACCAGCCAACCCTGCATCGACCACCCAAAGCAGCCGACTGCCCAACCTGCACCTGACACGCAGTCATCAGATCTTCCAGCTGTAGAAGCACAACAAGCAGCGCCTGCTAGCGTTACTGCACAACGGCTTTCCTACGCCGATGTTGCACAGCACACACAACAATGAGCGCCGCATTCTACACCAGCACCAGCAAAGTCTGCAGGATCCTGCACCCTGGTCATCTGTGGGGTACCGCGTGATCTACCTTACAGACTTGTACTGTCCCCCGCGAAGCGGATGTGGCCCTCTGCCTGGAGAGTCAACAGGATTTTTAGGAAAATGGTCAACACCACATTAGTTCGATTGCATCTGGCCAACCACTTGGAGCAGGATGGACGGGGCTGCCCTTGTTAGGGCGCTGCCTCAGAATCGAGGCAGGCAAATTAGAGCGTCACGTCCCGTGTCGGCGATGCTGCGACTACGGCCACTGCGCCTCCACGTGTACAGCTCCTCCGAGGTGTCATTACTGTGGGTCACGCTGCCTCACCACCGAGTGCGGGTGTCATGATCTACGGCAGCGACGCAGATACTGTGCAACCTGCAATGGAGTAGGCCATTTCACAGGTTAGCCACAGTGCCCAGGCTACCCCAGACTGAGGCATCCAACACAAGGCAACGCAGCGACGACCAGGGAAGATATACCTCCCTCACCTCCTATATCAGCAGCAGCACCCACCACCCTTGCTCAAGAAGGCCAGAGAGAAGCCCTTCAGGAACTTAGAATGGAGGTGGAGAACATCGGAGCCCGGCTCACCTCTCTAGAAAACTCCATCACAGCTACACAGTCCTCCAGAGAAGAAATCCATGACCTCCACTCGGAGGTGCTCAACATTGCACGACGCCTTGGACAACTTGAAGAGACAGTCACCGCAAGCATCACAGGACGCCATTCAGAGCAGAGAGACCAACAGCGATCGCTCAACTCTCTGTAGACAACACATCCGAACTCCAAACCCGGCTAGATCTGGCACAACAACTTCTACAGCAACTCCACAACAGTGACAGTTCATCATGTTATTCATATTCATTTATTGCATCCGTAAATCATACACTCATGATGTGGAATTGTCAAATTACTAACTACACAAAGAATAGTAACAAAAAACAAGAATTACAATAAGTTGTTAAGCATAATAACCAAATTAATAATTAAAATTTACATTCCTTTTATTCCTACCCTTTGTCATTTAAATACTCTTCTACTGAGTAGTAACACTTTTGTAACAAATACTTCTTTGATGTGTTTTTAAACTTTGTGAAGGACTCAATGTTTTTTATTTCAGTTGGCAGTTTATTGTAGATATGAATGCCATTGAATTTAAACTGTGCTCATACATTTTCTTTTTATGATAGGTGACATGTAAGTTTGAACTATTTCTCATGTTATGGTCATGAATATCATTGCTTTTTTAATTTATCTAAGTTCGTTTTAACCTGTACTATTACTTCTAAAAGTTAAATGCCTGGTAATGATAATATGCCTAATTTTTTAAACCATCGCTTACAACTATCTGTTCTCTTTAAATTCATCATAATTATCCTTTTTTGGAATCTAAATACTTTGATAATGCTACAACTATTTCCCCATACTGCTATACCATAAGAAATTAATGATTGAAAATTTGCTAAATAGGCTATTCTTAATGTATTCAAATTTACACTGTGCTTCAAAATTGATATTTGGAAACAAATGCTACTTAATTTCTTCAATAAACCTTCAATATGTATACTCCAATTTAGACTGTCGTCCATCCAAACTCCTAAAAATTTTGTCTTTCCAGTATATTTAATTTCATTTTCATCCATTATAATTTCAGGTAAATTAACTGCCTTATTGATTTTATTATGAAAACGCAATGTCTGACTCTCATCCTTATTTATAACTAATTTGTTATTCTGAAACCAAGTTGATACTTCTTTCAAATTATTTATTTCATTTTCTTTGAGTTCGTCATCATTTTGACCTGATATCAAGAGGCTCGTATCATCTGCAAATAAGGAGCATTTTAAAGAATTTTAAAATGCTCCTTTTGCTGTGAAGCGAAAGCTCTCACGGCTGGAGGACAGTCACACCAGCACCGGCGCCAAACTCGACCAGCTTCTACAGCGGCTCCACCACCTGGTTGAGCATCACCTGCAAGTCAACACAGAACTTCCTACTGTCTCCCTTCCTGAACGCGCAAGGAAACACTATGCTCCCAATCTCCAACAATAAAGTCCACTAATCATCCCCAAAATAAGGTACACATAATCCCCTTCGTGGCATGCTCAGGACCTCGGTCATAGTCATGACCAAGGAATTTAACTCATACGCGCTCCAGCACATTGTGCGGCAGCATTTAAACATGCGTTAATATCGGAGGTGCTAATGCGGGACTCCACAACTGGCAGGAGGTAACTGCCACCCCTTACCACTTTCCTACCTTACTATAAATATTGTTTTTGTTATTAAAAAATGATTTAAATTCGCCATTTTGGGTACAGTTTGAGAAACTTTGTAGTTGTGATTTTGCTATGTTGTATCGTGGGTTTATGCACCAATATGCGGTGTCATCAGCATACTGGGCTAGCAGTATGCTGTCATATATGGGTCGGGGGTATCAGCTATGTATAGTATATACAGCAGTCCTGAGATGCGCTTCCTTAGGGGGTGCCAGGTTTAATTGTGAACGTCTCTGATAAGGTATTGTTGATTTTGATTTTTGTCGTTCGGTCGGAAAGAAAGCTGGCTATCCATCTTGTTACTCTATTTGGAAATTTGAAATGTGTAAGTTTATACAGTAGTCCATTTGTACAAATGTATTGTGACTTTGTGGGTTCGTGGAATAAAAAGTCCAATTACACCACTCAACAACGTTCTTTATTCCTACCGACTTACAGTTTAACACTTGCCAATTACCCAAAATTACTTGCTGCACACAATTACAATTTACCAGTTCGTCCGTTACAACTTCACTTGTACTCGCGATTACATAAACTCCGATGCACGCACAGTCTTCTCATTCACAATCATTTCGTTCATTAACACGTCACTGACTAACTCTTCTTACACCAAGAACTGTCCTCATTCACTAACCAACTGATTGACCAACTCAAACCAACAACTGACTGACTACACCAAAACCAACTCAACAACTGACTCACACTGTCTGTCTGTAACCCTCTTTATAGGAATATCGCCGGTTTCTGGTGTTTACACGATTGTTCTGGTAACAGAAAGATCGAGAACCAGGTGGAAGGAACACAGACGCACAATTATGTTTCTTTCCGACCGCTGGCTGTCACCACTATAAGACAAACGAGGGAAAGGCGTGGCTAACCGAGCCTCCCCTGTCTTCCGTTGCCAGCTGCTCACAGGGTGTTTCAGCGCTCCCCGTTACAGTATTATTTTATCTTGACAGGAATCCTGCGCGGTAGGGATGAGTAGCAACTGTGGTGGGGATAGTGCACCTATCGCCACAATGCGTCACACTCATAAGATTACGAGAGGGGAGGGCGGTGCATAAGGTGTCTAAAAACAAATTTCATTCTCGAAGCCAGTTTTGCAGCTTTTATAAACTAAGTTGTAATTCTTACTATGGTAGTAATCTCCATGCTTTTGTTGGATCTTAAATAGTACATAGACATTTGGAACAAAACCCTGTTCTCCTCCAGCAGGCATGATAAACAACTGTCGGCCTTTCAATATCGCTGCAGAGTCCCTGTAACGTATTTCACTCCAGTCATATGGTCCAGTATGTGCTGTATTTATATAAGTTTCATCCATATAAACCATACAAACTTCTCTTCGATATCTCCGAATATTTCGTAAACACTTAAGCCTTTTTGCCCGTATGGTGCGATGTTCGATTAAAATTTGTCTGTCACGCTTAGTGCTTTTTTTTCATATAATCATAGCTTCAAATGAACTCTTCTTAATGCTCAGACACTGCCTTGGAAGTCAGTAGCATTATTAGCTTCATAAGCACTTTCTTCAAAGTTGGTCTTCGTTTTTCTGTGCTTTAAAATTTATTCACATTTCGCTTAACTACTTCTGAATTAAAACATCCAAATTAGATTTTGTGCATGTTCTTAACCTTTGATTACTGGGCATAGAGAAGGACGTTGTTGCACTAGCACCAATGGCTTTTCTTTCCTTAATAACTCTCCTAAACTGCTTTCAGACACAACTGTTGCCTCAGATACCCTTCACCAGATTTTTAAAGCTGACCCAGACCATTTTTCCTTTTTTTATAGATCCATGAATATTGGTTATTACTTTTCGTGTTTTTAAATGTAGCACTTTATTTCCTAATGTGCTGCTAGGAGGCGTCATTTATAAATACTCCCTTGGAACCAGGAGACAAGCACATTTTGAAACAAGCTATAGTGTTACCGAGTAGCTCTGCACGTGTTTACTTGCTCGTAGCTGGTACGCAACTGACCTAACCTCCCCTCCCGTTGCAACCGTTCTGAGGTGAACTCCTCCAGATACCACTGCGCATCGCTCTGCACTTTTCAAGATAAAAAAAATACATCTGTACAGCATTAGTCAGAGTTATTTTCGACATCCAGGAACGTTGCAATGGCTGTGTAACCTCTGTTGTAGGCGTCGGTTATTTCTGATGTTATCCTTACTAACTGGTCTTGGATAGTTATGTCGGATCTGTATGCGGCTTGTGTATTCGGCAGGATACGGTTGTCTGTGATGCGTCTTACGATGTATTTTTGATAATTTTGTTGTTAATGAGATGGGTCTATAATTCTGGTGATTCCTTTTATGATTATCTAGTATCTCAAAAATTAATATATGCGCAAACTTCCATTGGGTTAGGTGTTATTCATATCATGACCATATTCTATAATTCGGCTAGCAATCTTCTTTTATTAATATAACCAGTTAAAGACTTTCGACCTAAAATGACATATTTTCTTTACAGATATACTCTACCTTTATGCACAACAGCTCTAGTTTGGTGCTATTTAGATAAACAAGACATAGAGTCTCAGATACAATAAATTTATTATTCCTATTTTATTATCAAATTGCTCAATAATTAGGACACAACCCTATATAGATAGTAATTAGGTTTGTGCGTCATCTATCGCCTGCCAGTGTACTTTGTGTTGTCAGAGAGTTCCGCTACAAGCGGATAGCGCTAGTTATGCGGCCGCTCGCAAGAAGCGGATCTTTTGAACGACTCATTGTTTGTCATAGACTGGGTAACCTGTCTGAAGGGATAATCCACACGGTCAGGAGAGGAAGCCTATGTGAACACAAACAGATGCGCGGTAGTACTTCACGTTGAGTGTGCTACAATGGACGGGTTTAAACCAAATCAAAATGTAAACACCGTCATACACTCACAAAGTAGAAAATTAATGTTCTATGTGTTGCGGTTTTGTAAAGTAGAGAAATGCAAATACCTGATTATTCCATTACATAATACTACAGCAGAGGCAATGAACGAACTGTACTTAATATAGCGAAAGAGGTCGAAAACTTCTAAGTGTACGGGAGAAAGAAAACCTTGAAAACATTGTAAAATATTCAAAAACGTTTGGACTCGATAAGTTTGAAAACTTTTTAGTGTGTAGGACTTTTCTCCGTGTTATTTCTTCCAGAATTTTAGTAGTTCCACATTTTCAATTGGGAATTTATTATTTTTTATCTTCTAACCATACAAAGAGAATGTAATTTCAAAGACAATGCATAAAAGCCAGCTCTTAAAATATTGTTGCTACTTACATAAAGAATATATATTAATTTGAATCACAATAAAATCATTTCTATTTTATAAACATGTTGTGTAATAGTTAATTTATATGTAAATTGTAATTAAAGTAAAGCTAAGAATTTATCATTCTATTATTTCACACACTTCCGCTAAGTATTCTGTTACCAGAGAAGATATAAATTGAAAATGACGTTCGCTTTCAGAAAAACTATACGCAAATCGTTAAAACAAACAAAAGAAATACATTGCAAACGATTCTCTCAACAAGAAGTATGATATGAATGTAGAACTTACACAGTCTGTGCGATTCTTGTATACTTACATTTTATCTCTTACTTTTACCAGTTATATCATCCTCAATGAAGAACAATTCCGAGTATATTGCCAGAAAATTTAAAATAGCCAATTTATGAATAATTAAGATATCACTTCGACATCTTAGAAATTTTGGAAATTTGGGCATTTTTGGGCACTAGCCGTGTGTACGCTAAGATTTGTATAGAGTCAAATAGCCTGAAAAATTCAATACCAAGGCCGGGATTTGAACCACAATCTCCGAGTCTTCGTCCTTAGGTACTTACAGAGTTAGTAATTCGCCACAAAATGGTTCGTATCTCATTGTTTATGTGAGCCCCTAGTGGTTTATTTGGAAACATACGAGTCAGTTGGATAATTTAATGTCATTCCGCCAAGTTCTCCATTGTAGTTCAACTGTTTAGAGCGATCCGCGGTTCAAATTTCGGCCATGGCATTGAATTTTTCAGTCTGACTCTATTTGTTCAAATTTTTCAATAAACCAAAATCTTTGGAAAACGTTAAACATGTTAGTATGCAGAAGAGATGTTTCCTGAAAGTCTTTGGGTCGTTTTCTTGGAAGAAGCTATACGTAAATATAAAACAATGTACTTTTTCCTGGATTGAGCCTTTTTGGTTTCGTGATATTTCTAAACCAGTGATATTTCAAAAATGCACTTCTTCTTGTACTTGTATAACTATTTAAAGGCTTTTTGTCTAAAATTTACATATTTTCTTTACACACATACTCAGCCTTTATGCAGGACAGCTCTACTTTGGTGTTTTTTAGATAAAGAATACATTCCAATTTGAAGCACAGTAAAATTATTCCTATTTCCTGAGTAAATTCCTTAATAACCCAGACAGAAACCTACTGAGATAGTAATTAAGGTTCGTGCGTCATCTATCTCCTGCCAGTGTACTTTGTGTTGTCAGGGATTTCCGCTACAAGCGGGTAGCGCTACAGTCTGATGTTTAGAAGAACATTACCTTATCGCTAGTTGTATGCGGGAAACAGTTTACTTGAGTATTCAGTTGCGCTGTGTATTGTTAAACTACTTTGTTAAAACACAATTAAAATACGTTTTTACGGAAGCAAGACGTAGTGGCGGTAGGATTAGAGGTGGACCGAGGAATCATGACCCAAGGCTAAGATGAGCTTAAGGTCGATTTGTTACATTGCATAACCAAGCTAGAGAATTTGTTTGTTCTCTTAGAGAATTCTTCCAACAGGAAGACGAGAGTTTGCTCCTTATCAATGAACAGACTCTGTTTAATAATACCCCACAGATTCTCTATTGGATTTAAATCAGGGCTATTCCCCGGCCATGGTAGTACTTTTACATTGTTTTCATTGAGGAACTGGGTTACAGATTTTGCTCTGTTGCAGGGAGCACTGTCATGCATGAACACAAAATCACCATTTGGAAACCATTCTTTACTTTGCGGAAATAGTCTTGTTTCTAATACACTTTTATACTGTTTCTGCTCCATAGATCCCACAACTATGTATAATCTTCCAGGTCCATGGACAGACATACAACTCCAGACCATTTTTGATGTTAAGTGCTTTACTCTTTGATCGACACACTGAGGGGAAAATGCTTCTTTATCTGTCCTTCTCACATATTGGCTGCTCTCTTCACATACTTCAAACACGGATTCATCTGAGAACTTACCTGAAACAATAAAAACCTCTATTAATATTAAACAGTTTTAAAATTGCTCAAAGATGGTATAACAAAACCAGCAATGAGAGAAACAAAGTTTAGGCTGTTATTTCATTTCCATAAAATTTACATGTACATATTTTAATTTTTATGCTAAATGCAATTTTCATACAAATTATCTTTCCCCAAAATTCCACTGGATGTTTCTGCATCTCTTTGGCCCATACTAAACGCTTTTTCGGCATTTCAGGTGTCAGTTTAGCCTTTTTACGAGGCCTGCGTGCTGGTACACCTGCTTCACATAATCTTCTGCGAACTACTGAGGCTGATATTTCTGTACCGTACTGCTTTAGTTGATTACTGAGCTCAATGCTGGTTGCTCTTCTATTTTGTTTTGCCACCTGCACAAGTTTTCTTTGCATCCTTGGTGATAGCTTTCTTTCCCTCCCGCATTTTCCTTCCCTTTGTGAGGTCAACGTCTCACAGAATGTTAAAAGCTTGATTAATGCGACTAACAGATTTTTGTGAAATACACAATTTCTTAGCTATTTCACGTTGTGAATAAAGAGTTTCCTTCAAAAGACTCTCAGTTACAGCTACTTTCCTTGGGGATAAGGCAGCAGTTTTACCCATTACCCCACTTTTGAATCAGTGTGAATGTTAAGGATAAGATACACGATGTTACCTGGCTTGAGATCAATTAATAATAAATACTGAGGATATATTAGCCATAAAACACAATAAAGGCAAATATTAACAATCTTCAGCTACTACATTCACCAAATGAAAGCAATATCACCAAACAGTTGGATAAAAAGACATGAAGAAAGTGGCTGCCCTTAATTCAGAGCTACCACCATATTACTATAAGTAAAAGAAAAATCCCCCAGCTATTATTAAGAGAGAAATTTCATTGAATATGCTTCATATTATAGCAAGGAAAAGAATTACGACAAATTGAATAAGGTTATGGCGGTAAATAACCATTATTTTAAATGTTAAAGTGAAGCAAAGTAAAAATACATGAATAAGTATAATAACTTTATTAGTGACATATATTTGGGGGCCGCGTTTATAATATCAAATCAGTCGAAAAGTTTGTAAATATATTGATGTGAAATCCAATTAATTCGGAGTTACAACAGAAACTGGAAAGTTAAAAAACTACTCGAAGTGCTTTGCTATTGCTCGCACCAATTTTTTTTTTTTTCGTAATCTACGTCCTCCAACTTTAAGTCATACTGGACAATGAAATGAAACTGGTGAAATGATGGTCAAATGAGACCGGGGTCCATGGAGCTTAGAGTTACCTGACATTTGTCTTTCAGGATAAGGGAAACCCACGGAAAATACCCTATCTCGGTAACTCACACTTAGGGAGATTCGAACTGGTGACCTCTTGAACGTAAGTCAGAAACGCTACCGAGGCGACCTCTAAGTGTCTTAATGTGGCGATGTGTGGTAAGTTTTGCTGCACTATGTTCTTCTGAAAGTCTACGGATAGTCTTTTCTGTATTTTCTCGCACAACTTGGCGTGTATACTCAGTATTCCATACCTTATATCTTCCAGAACTTGGTAAAACTTTAGTGTAAATTTATATTGAGGAATTAATCCTTTTAAATATATTACTCCGGTGTGTGGCTGATTTTAATTAATTAGAGCCAACTGAAAAATTCAATGCCACTGCCAGGATTTGAACCATAATTAATTAAAGTCATCCATATACTGTAGTAATGTATTTAAAAGGATTAAATCCTCAGTATAAATTTACATTACAAATATTCAGCGATAAAAATCCTGATATTTAAGCACTGACAATAGTAAGTCGCCACAAATGTTTATCTCGAATACGAGAACTTTAAGTGGTCTACCGGGAAAATATAAGTCAAATGGAGAACTTAATATCAGGACGGGATGTTGGCCATGGTAGCTCAAGGGGTTAGAGCGACTGGACGGAAACCAGGAGATCCGTGGTTCAAATCCAGCCGTGCCATTGAATTTTATCAGTTGGCTCTAATTAATTAAAATCTTTAAGTGCTTTCGTCTCCATTATTGAAATGTAAGAACCATCATTGTGACTAACGACATCTTCTCCTTCCACTTCACATATTCTTCGAGCTGTGACAGCGACAGCTGTGTTTTAGAAGTACTCTAAGTTCTGACTTTGTTATCTCCATTTTGTGATTGTTTAGTAACAACTGAGGACTGACACATTGTCACAATGTACACAACAGTAGACATGGTATCCTGTAAAAGCATTGCCAAACCAAAGAAATCGAACAAATTTTTCAAAACAGCAAAATAAAAACAATAAACCCTTTTTAATGTAAATTAATATTGACGAATTAATTCTTTAAGGATTAATTCCTCAATATAAATTTACATTAAAAAATAATCTACGATAAAAATCCTGGTAATTAAGTACTTACAATAGTAAGTCGCCACAAGTAGTTGTCTCAAATATGAGAACCTTAAGTGGTCTAAGGGGAAATATGAGTCAATTGAAGAATTTAATGTCAGGAAGGCACGTTGACCATGGTAGCTCAAGGGTCAGAACGTCTGGACGGAAACCAGTAGATCCGTGGTTCAAATCCCGGCCATGGCATTGGATTTTTCAGTTGGCTCTATTTAATAAAACCTTTCTTCTTAAAATGAATCATGTCAGTGATATTCCTTTTTTTAATTTATTCAATGATCGATCAGCAGTACATGCTTTACAGATCCTTGTTAACTAATTGGAACTTTATGAACTATATAATAACGTGTAAGGAAAACCAAGTTGGCTCCTATTATCTATTTAACACTGTGAAACAAAAGAGAAAATAAGTTAATTAAAACAAACAAGTAATCAATGAGATAAGAACAACAGTCATTGTGAAAAAATATTCATAGTTTTTTCAATCAGAGTCACTAAGCAGGAGATCCTGTGGGAGTCGTCTCTTCAGGCGTGGGCTGGCGGGTTCGTACGCCGATGTCGCACATCACAGCTCCTGGAACATCTGCAGGTTTGAGAAGAAGTGAGAGGCGATCTAACGTATATACTGGTGAAGAGGAAGGAGACCAAGTTTTTTATGCAGTTGTTGATTTCTTACGTACCAAGGGGCATCCGTGGCGATGCGCATAAATCGATTTTGCAGGACCTGTAGCCTTCGGCGATGAGTGTTGCTAGTCGAACCCCATACCTGGGAAGCATATGTGATAAGTGGCCGGACAAGAGATTTGTAGAGAAGCAGAGAGCATTCAATCCCAAGAGGAGTGTGTCTGTCAAGTAGGGGTCCAAGTTTTGAAAGACGTCTAGATGCCAACGAGATAAGTCGATCAATATGGGCTCGCCAAGTAAGTCTAGTGTCCAGCATTACTCCAAGGTATTTGACGGAGGTGGTAGGAGGTAGCCAGGGAATTGATTCATGCTTGATATGCAATTCGGGAGAGTTGGAGATGTGACGTAAGCTAAAAATCTTAGCTGCGGTCTTTTGAGTGTTAAGACGTATGCGCCAAGTATCGAACCATTCAACGAGACAGTCAAGAGAGGTTTGTAGCCTGTGAATAGTTGTAGGGAGATCTGTGCCGGAATGATATAAAACAGTATCATCAGCGTATAAGGCTATGGAGGTAGGGGTCAAGTCAGGAAGGTCATAGGTATAGATACTAAATAAGATTGGGGCCAATATGGATCCCTGAGGAACTCCTGCTGTAATATGGCGCTGAGATGACTCCATGCCACCAATGCGAACAGTAAATGTGCGATCTGATAGAAAACTACAAATGGTAGTGAGTAGATACTGTGGAAGTCCAATGCTATACAGTTTGAAGATCAAACCCTCATGCCAAACTTTATCAAACGCCTGTGCTACGTCCAGGAAAAGGGCGGTTGTGCGCTTTCGTTGCTCAAAACCATGAAATACTGTTTGTGTTAAACGTAATAGTTGGTGAGATGTAGAATGTCTAGAACGAAATCCAAATTGGAAGGGTGGAATGAAGTGATATTCCTTGTTATCTGTCCCAGCTTTTGAGTAGTGACACCTACGTACAAAACATTACCAATGAGACAATTTCTGCAGTTGAAACTGAAGTATATAGAGGAATATCCATTTCTAAGAAGAGTTTACACATGAGTAGTGGGACACGAGTTCCATTCGTAGTTAATTTCTATCTGTCTTCATCAGCCACACGTCCGAGCTCAATTTGCTACGGGGTTTCTATGTTTGAGATGCGATATACGTTGACTTTTCCAAGCCCCACGTCGAGAAGCCAGATATAACAGGGTTAATTCGTTATATTTTGATTTGTTTCTTGATGATTGTGCTAGATTAAATAAGAGTCATGAGAATTTTAGTTTCAGGCGAGGTTCGGAATAAAGTTTCGGAGATGTCAAATTTTGTAACTATTTAATTGTATTATTTAGATTACATTTTACTTGAACTTCCTTTCCCAGTCACTTCCAACATATCGATAAATTCTTACTTTGTTATTTTTAAACAGTTCCAAATATTACATAAATGTTCTTGATCCTGCTCCACTATTCATCACACTCATCATTACCAAACATCTCTCTTTACCAATATTGTTGATTTTTCGTAACTATTGTTACTCCTATCTTAATTTTGTGATTGGCCGATTTAATTCCACGTCACAAAATTACGTCATAGGATTATTACTACTGCCGATCACAAAATTACATATATTTTTATTTATTTAAATTAATACATAGATTCACATAATTCTTTTTTTATACATTTATAAACTTTTCGTAACTTTTCTAAATATAACTCGAAACTACTGTTACAGTAGACAAAGTCACGTTACTTCAATACTTCTGAATTTGTTGCTATGGTAACGTTAAACTGGAGATATAGTACAAAAACTGTAAATATGTGATAACCTTTTAGTGCATTTGATTCAGATTAATACATAACAAACGGAAATATATTAAAAGTTGGTTTCTGTGTGATACCAGAATGGAGAAGAAATCCTTCTTGAAAGGAGTGACTATGGTTAATTAAAATGCTAAAAATTCACAGGTACAGCACGAAACTGTCAAATTCATTAGCCACAGCCGAGAATTCTTCTTGTACTTATATAACTAGTTAAAGACTTTCAATCTAAAATGGCATACTTTCTTTACGATATATTCATCCTTTATGCAGGACAACTCTAGTTTTTTGTTACTTACGTAAAGAAGACATTTTAATCTGAAGTACAGTAACATTATTATTCCTATTAAATAATAAAATTGATAAATATTTAAGACATATCCCTATAGAGATAGTAATTAGCTTTGTGCGTCATCTATCGCCTGCCTGTGTACTTTGTGTTGTCACAGACTTCCGCTACAAGCGGGTAGCGCTAGTTATGGGCTCTGACGTTTTGCGACTGCAAGATGCGGAGGGGGAAAGTTAGTAGTACCAACATACAGTAATGAGCAATTGAAGACATCCTCAAAATTATATTTAGAAAGAAAATATTGTAACTTTGTGGGTTCGTAGAATTAGAAGGCCGAGTTGCAGATATTAAAAGTTAAGAGTGTTAAAATAAATATTTTCTGCCACACTCTTAACTCTATGGGACCATTTAACTGTTTTAATAATTTAACTTCGGGATTCATTTTCATTCTCAAAATATTTATTTTAAAAAATAAACATCACGCAATGAATTTTTACATACCGGCAATTAATTCTGTTTTTAGGTTTGTTTCGTGTTCAGATGTTAATAATGTTGGTAACGTAACGCAATAAAAGAAAATACAGATGTATTTTTTTATCCTGAAAAGTGCAGAGCGATGCGCAGTGGTATATGGGCGAGTCCACCTCAGAACGGTTACAACAGGAGGGGAGGGCAGGTCAGTTGCGTACCAGTTGCGAACAAGTAAACACGTGCAGAGCTAGTCGGTAACACTACAGCTTGTTTCAAAATGTGCTTGTCTCCTGGTTCCAAGAGAGCATTTATAAATGACGCCTCCTAGCAGCATATTAGGAAATAAAGTGCTACATTTAAAAACACGAGAAGTAATAACCAATATCCATAGATTTATAAAAAAGAAACAATGGTCTGGGTCAGCTATAAAAGTCTGGTTAAGGGTATCTGAAGCAACAGTTGTGTCTGAAAGCATTTTAGATGAATTATTAAGTAAAGAAAAGCCATTGGTGCTAGTGCAACAACGTCATTCTCTGTGCCCAGTAAACAAAGATTAAGAACATGCACAAAATCTAATTTGGATGTTTTAATTCAGAAGTATTTAGGCGAACTATGAATAATTTTTAAAGCACAGAAAAACAAAGACCAACTTTGAAGAAAGTGCTTATGAAGCTTAAAAGTTCTACTGACTTCCAAGGCAGTGTCCGAACATTAAGAAGAGTTCTTTTGAAGCTAGGATTATTTGAAAAATAAAAAACACTAAGCGTGACAGACAAATTTTAATCGAACATCGCACCATACGTGCAAAAAGGTTTAAGTATTTACGAAATATTCGGAGGTAACGAAGTGAAGTTTATATAGTTTATATGGGTGAAACTTATATAAATACAGCACATACTGGACCATATGTCTGGAGTGAAATACGTTACAGGGACTCTGCAGGGATATTGAAAGTCCGACAGTTGTTTATCATGCCTGCTGGAGGAGAACAGGGTTTTGTTCCAAATGCCTATGTACTATTTAAGATCCAACAAAAGCATGGAGATTACCACCATAGTAAGAATTACAACTCAGTTTATAAGAGCTGCAAAAACTGGTTTCTTTTAATCCTGAGAGCAAACAGCAAAACTCAGTGTGGAATTCTCCTTCATCATCAACCCCCAAAAAGCAAAATTGGTTGTTTCTGCTGGGAAAGATATGGTCATCTCATTCTTTGATATTCATGGAATGGTTTATCAGCATGTTGTACCTGCACACACATCAGTAGCCGGACAATACTACAGCAATGTCCTGAAAACATTGCAAGTCCATATCAGGCGCTAAAGACCACATTTCCGTAAAGCAGGCTGGATGATATACCTCGATAATGCGTGGCCGAATATTGCCAAAGTTTTTATGGAATATCTTGCAAAAATCAACGTGAAGTGAATCCCTCACACTTCCTACAGTTCGGGTTTAGCCCCATGCGACATTTTTCTATTCCCTAACTAGAAGAAACGCCTTCGTGGGAGGCATTATGCATCATCAAAAGCAGTGGTGAAGGCTGAGGAGGTGATTTTGAAGGATCCCTCAAAAAATGGTTTCCAGCATGTCTTTGAAGACTGGCAGAAACGCTGTGACAAGTGCATCACATTCAGGGGAGAGTATTTTGAGAAGGACCATCAAAATTATGTGGATGAGGTAAGGTACGTTGTCAAAAATTGTTATAATTATTAATTGAAAAGCTCCTAAATAGGCATTATCGAAGTGTCGATTAGTATAAGTTGAACAGGTGTTTAGGTCTTTAAAATTTGTCTTCTACTTATATAACTAGCTAAAGACTTTTGAGGTAAAACTACATATTTTTTTTACACACTTATCCAAACTTTGTGCACTATATTTCTAGTTTGCTGCCATTGCATAAAGAAAACATAATTATCTGAAGTGTAATATAATTATTCTTTATATTTTATGAACAAATTTCTTAATAATTAAAACATATCTCTATAGAGATTGTAATTAAGCCCTATGCGTCATCTATCGCCTGCCAGTCTAATTTGTGTTGCCAGAGACCTCCGCTACAAGCAAGTAGCGCTAGTTATGCGGCTGCTTGCCAAAGAAGCGGGTCTTTTAAACGACTCAATGTTTGTCACAGATTGGGTAACCTGTCTGAAGAGTGAATGTACAGTGGAAGCCTGCGTGAGTACAAACAGATAAACGTATTATTTCACATCCGGTAATAAAGTAGTTAGAGTCTCTTACAGTGGACGGGTTTGAACCAAGTCAAACTGTAAACACCGTAACCTGCCCTCCCCTCCAGTTGTAACCGTTCTGAGGTGGACTCGTCCAGATACCACCGCGCATCGCTCTGCACTTTTCAAGATAAAAAAGTACATCTGTACTCGGGAATATTAATGGCTTCCCTCAACCCCGTCCGGAGACGTACCTGATCACTCACGGGTATCGGGAACCACTGCCCCCCTCGGGTCCAACCCAATCCGAACAACTCTCAAAGGGAGGGGCTCGAATGTTCGGCCCCTATAGTAACGTCAGAGGTACCACGAGTGCTAAGGGTCCGCAGCGCCCGCACCACGGCAGCTGAAGCAGAGGGATACCCTCCCCTACGGGAACCCAATACAGAGACACCTCCGTCTCACACAAGAGTAGTACAGCCGTTGGAATATATCCGTAAATCCGGACAAAATTCACGCCATTCTTCTTACAAGGCGACACACACTCACTGATTGCCCCAACTTCCACTTTAGAGGCCGAGGGATAGAGTGGACCAATTCCATCAAGTACCTGGGCGTAAAATTGATAGAGGCCTAACTCTCCGCGATGACATCAGAGAACTCTCGGCACGGGTTCATGGAGCTATTGACTCTCTGTACCCAATGCTGGGCTCAGTTAAAGTTACACCTCTATCGAGCGCTGATAATCCCAGTCGTGTGAGATCTGGGGCATGGCTGCAGATAGCCATATCTTCAGCGTGCAAAGAATAGAGGACTCCTATCCATCTATTCTGTAGGTCGTTCCTTCCCCGTGAGGTTGCTTCACGAAGATTCTCTTCTCCCATACGTGGAAGACGAAATTAGGCGTCGGGCTACAACATTTTACGCTTATTTCCCAACACACAGAAGCGCCCTGGTTCGGTCTCTAGGAGACTATGACGCTACTAGACGCCGCTTTAGGCTTTTCCGGGTGCCCCGTATAGCATGCGGGCACCCGAGGTAGCACTGCAGTTAATCGAAACAGCAGCAAAAGCTGAATTCCATAATCTTCAAATGAGGTACAAAATATACCCCATTGTTAGTTCAAGAGGTCCCGAGTTCGAATCTCGGTCAGGGTGAGTTACCTGGATAAGGTTTTTAAGGGAGTTTTCCCTTATCCTTCAAGACGAATGTCGGGTAACTTTAGGCTACATGGACCCTGGACTCATTTGAGCATCGTTTCACCCAATTCATTCACCGTCATATGTAACATTACGTTGGGGCAGACCTAAATCACAAAAAAACTACCCCATTGTTAATGCAGGGAGTAAAAAAATGAATAGGCATCCTGTACAAAATCAGAGAAGCAAGAAAAGATAAGATACCTTGTAAAACTCCTCAACAAAATAATCCCACCCCATCCTGCGTCACCAAAATTTTCAATCTGCGGTTAACCTCAAAACCTGGTGGATACGCAGCAAAAACCTTCTGGCTGTTAACAGTCTGTCAGTACCTGCGATGTGACAGTCAGTCAGTCGGTAATTGAACTCGCGTGCGTGAATAGCTGTGTTTGTGGTCTATGACCTTGCAAGTTGTATTTTGTTTTGACGTGGATATGGACTGTGAAGGTTGATAACAGTGTAGTTCTACCGAAACAAAAAACAATCTTGAGTGATCGTAACTCAGAGTTTTAATTTCACGAACCCACAAAGTCACAGGATGAAGAAGAGATCCTCTTTAAAATGAATGACTTTGGCTAATTAAAATGTTCAAAATTCAGTGGTAGATGACAAAGCTTACAAATTCATTAGCCAAAGCCAAGAATTCTTCTTGTACTTATATTACTAGTTAAAGACTTTCAATCTAAAATGGCATACTTTCTTTACGATATATTCAGCCTTTATGCAGGACAACTCTAGTTTTGTGTTACTTACATAAATAAGACATTTGAATCTGAAGTACAGTACAATTATTTTTCCTATTAAATAATCAAATTGATTAATAATTAATTCACTTCCCTATAGAGATAGTAATTAGCTTTGTGCGTCATCTATCGCCTGCCTGTGTACTTTGTGTTGTCAGAGACTTCCGCTACAAGCGGGTAGCGCTAGTTATGCGGCTCTGACGTTTTGCGACTGCAAGAGGTGGAGGGGGAAAGTTAGTATTACCAACATACAGTAATGAGCAATTGAAGATATCCTCAAAAGTATATTTAGAAAGAAAATATTGAATTAGAAGGCGGAGTTGCAGGAATTAAAAATCTTCTTTATTTTCGTAGCAATACATTGTCTAGTTCTCACGTAAAAACATTACATCACACAATCTTCCAAGGTCGATCACAATAACAAGCAGTAACAGCAGATTACAGCTTTAGCTCTCGTTACAACAACACAGCTGGCTATCTCTCATTTCACAACTTTTCACAACTACGCCTCTTTAAATACTTCACAGATCATTTCTAGATGATTCCCAAATAAACCAGAACGCGAACAATCTATCAGTCCAGAAGTAACTAGAAAGTTCCATTTATCTCAGTTTGTTTGTTTCGGCAGACACTTATGTGCCTGTTATCTGTGTCCGCGGGCTCTCGGTTTTCACACTCCCCTCCTATCGGTTTCTTTTGTCTGCGCAAGCCGCCTTATCGCGATCGGGTTGGCGACAATATAGTACTATATTAGATTTAAAACACTGATATCCAACTTACAATTTCATTATGATGCAAGATATTTATTACAACATCACTCTATTCGAATATTTCATTCACACACACACACAAACACACACACATACACACACACACACAAACACACACACACACTAACTGCATCTGTTGGTACAACTGCGAGTCTCTACATCCGGTGTTGTGATCAGGAAGTTAAAACTGTCTGCTAGCGCCAATCAGCATTGTCGCAGCTAGGCGTGACTTCCGAACCCAAAACCGTGTTGCAATATTACACAAATAAAAATATTTGCAACAGAATCTCCACTTAAATTAAGAAGTTGATAATTCCTACTTCTTTATAAAAGATCGATTTCGAAGGCACATTGCCTTCGTCTTCAGTTTATTAACCAAACTCTGTTGTTAAGGAAATCTCGGTTACCATGTTATTTTCATTTATTACGTTACGTTTCCAACATTACCACCATCTGAATACGAAAAAAAAAACTAAAAACAGAATCAATTGCCAGTATGTTAAAATTCATTACCTGATAAGTTTATACGGTGGAATTAATCCTTAAAGAATTAATCCTTTTAAATACATTACTCCAGTATATGGGTGATTTTAATTAATTAGACCCAACTGAAAAATTCAATGCCATGGTCGGGATTTCAACCACGGATCTACTGGTATCCGTCCAGTTGCTCTACCCCTTGAGCTACCATGGTCAATGTGCCTTCCTGATATTAAATTCTCAAATTCACTCATTATATTTCCCAGTATTAATTCCTCAATATAAATTTACATTAAAATTAATCAGCAATACAAATCCTGGTAATTAATTACTTACAATAGCAAGTCGCCACAAGTGCTTGTCTCAAATATGAGAACCCTAAGTGGTCTAAGAGAAAATATGAGACAATTGGAGCGTTTAATGTCACGAAGGCACGTTGACCATGGTAGCTCAAGGGGTAGAGCAATTGGACGGAAACCAGTAGATCCGTGGTTCAATTCCCGGCCATGGCATTGAATTTTTCAGTTGGCTCTAATTAATTCATTACGTGATGTTTATTTTTTAAAATAAATATTTTCAGATTCTTTTTTGTCGTTTAACCATGAAATGAATCCCGAAGTTAATATATTAAAACAATTAAATGATCACATAGAGTTAAGAGTGTTAAAATAAATATTTTCTGCCACACTCTTAACTCTATGGGACCATTTAATTGTTTTAATAATTTAACTTCGGGATTCATTTTCATTCTGAAAATATTTATTTTAAAAAATAAACATCACGCAATGCATTTTTACATACCGGCAATTAATTCTGTTTTTAGGTTTGTTTCGTATTCAGATGTTAATAATGTTGGTAACGTAACGCAATAAAAGAAAATACAGATGTATTTTTTTATCTTGAAAAGTGCAGAGCGATGCGCAGTGGTATATGGACGAGTCCACCTCAGAACGGTTACAACTGGAGGTGAGGGCAGGTCAGTTGCGTACCAGTTGCGAACAAGTGAACACGTGCAGAGTTACTCGGTAACACTACAGCTTGTTTCAAAATGTGCTTGTCTTCTGGTTCCAAGAGAGCATTTATAAATGACGCCTCCTAGCAGAACATTAGGAAATAAAGTGCTACATTTAAAAACACGAGAAGTAATAACCAATATCCATAGATTTATAAAAAAGAAACAATGGCCTGGGTCAGCTATAAAAATCTGGGGAAGGGTATCTGAGGCAACAGTTGTGTCTGAAAGCAGTTTAGGAGAGTTATTAAGGAAAGAAAAGTCATTGGTGCTAGTGCAACAACGTCCTTCTCTATGCCCAGTAAACAAAGATTAAGAACATGCACAAAATCTAGTTTGAATGTTTTAATTCAGAAGTAGTTAGGCGAACTATGAATAATTTTTAAAGCACAGAAAAACAAAGACCAACTTTGAAGAAAGTGCTTATGAAGCTTAAAAATTCAACTGACTTCCAAGGCAGTGTCTGAACATTAAGAAGAGTTCTTTTGAAGCTAGGATTATTTGAAAAAAAAAAAACACTAAGCGTGACAGACAAATTTTAATCGAACATCGCAGCATACGTGCAAAAAGACTTAATTATTTACGAAATATTTGGAGATATCGAAGTGAAGTTTATATAGTTTATATGGATGAAACTTATATAAATACAGCACATACTGGACCATATGTCTGGAGTGAAATACGTTACAGGGACTCTGCAGCGACATTGAAAGGCCGACAGTTGTTTATCATGCCTGCTGGAGGAGAACAGGGTTTTGTTCCAAATGTCTATGTACTATTTAAGATCCAACAAAGGCGTGGAGATTACTACCACAGTAAGAATTACAACTTAGTTAATAAGAGCTGCAAAACTAGCTTCGAGAATGAAATTTGTTTTTAGACACCTTATGCACAGCCCTCCCCTCTCGTAATCTTACGCGTGTGACACATTGTGGCGATAGGTGCACTACCCCCACCACAGTTGCTACTCATCCCTACCGCACAGGATTCCTGTCAAAATAAAATAATACATCTGTAACATGATAACCGAGATTTCCTTAACAACGGGGTTTGGTTACTAAACTGAAGACGAAGGCGATGTGGCTTCGAAATCGATCTTTTATAAATAAGCAGGAATTATCAACTTCTTAAGTTAAGTGGAGATTCTGTTGCAAATATTTTTATTTGTGTAATATTTGTTGCTTCACTGTGACTAGCTTCACTTTCTGTGTGACCGTGTTGTAAGCTTACATTTGTTTGAGCCACGTGGCTTCAGCTGCTTGCGCTGGTGAACTTTCTTTTTGCGTGCGTGAATTCCAATTTTTAGTGTTCGTAAGTCCTATTATTATTATCGCTATTATAATAATATGGCTACTGGTTCGTGAAATATGCAAATACGTGAAATATTTAAAATAATCCTTGTTCCTCTGTAGAAATTCCCCCTAAAGAACTGCCAACATCTCAGGAATCGTCAGAGTCGGAGAAAGAGCGGCAGGACTGTAGTTCTGTGGCTCCTAGTCAAGAAGCGGGTCTTTTGAACGACTCAGTGTTTGTCAGTCTGGTTAACTTGTCTGAAGAGTGAATGTACAGATCAAATAGTAGAAGCCTATGTGAACACAAACAGATAAGCGGTATTACCTCACGTTGAGACTGCTACAATGGACGACTTTGAACCAAGTCAAAATGAAAACATCGTCATACACTCACAAAGTAGAAAATTAATGTTCAATGCGTTACAATTTTGTAAAATAGAAAAATGTAAATATTAATTATTGCCTTAGATAATACTACAGCAGAGGCAATGAACGAACTGTACTTAATATAACTAAAGAGGTTCAAAGTTCTAAGTGTACGGGAGAAAAAGTTTCAAGACATTGTAAAAAAAAAATTAAAATATTTGGACTCGAAGAGTTTGAAAAAAAAATTTAGCGTGTAGAACTTTTCTCCTTGTAATTCCTTGTTATTTCTTCGAGCTTTTCAGTAGATACACTTTTTCAATTGGGAATTCATTATTGTTTATCTTCTAACTATACAAAGAGAATGAAATTTCAATGCTAAATCATAAAACCCAGCTCATAAAGTATTGTCGCTACTTATATAAAAATGCCTACTAATCTGAATCACAATAAAACCATTTCTATGTTATGAACAAACTGTACAATAGTTAATTTACGAGTAAATAGTAAGCAAAGTAAAGCTAAGAATTAGTTATTCAATTATTTCACATACTTCCGCTAAGTATTCTGTTACCAGAGAAGGTATAAATTGAAAATGACGTTCACTTTCAGAAAAACTATACGCATATCAGTGTTAAGACAAACAAGGAACACATCTCAAACGATTCTCTCAACAAGAAGTATGATTTGAATTAAGAACTTACACAGTCTGTGCGATTCTTGTATACTTACCTTTATCAGTTAAATCACCCTGAATGATGAACAATTCTGAGTATATTGCCAGAACATTTAAGATAGCCAATACATGAATAATTAAGACATCACTTCGAAAATTTTGAAAGATTGGAAATTTAATCATTTTTGTACAGTAGCCGTGTGTAGGCTAAGATTTGGATCGAGCCGGATTGAAAAATTCATTGCCACGTCCGCGATTTGAACCACCGATCTCCCGGTCTCCGTCCTTACATACTTGCAGAGTTAGTAAGTCGCCACAAAATGATTCGTATCTCATTGTTGATGAGAACTCCTAGTGATTTACTGGGTAACATACGAGTCAGTTGGAGAATTTAATGTCATGACTGCACGTTGGCCATGGTAGCTCACTTTTAGTTGTAATTTACGTCCTACAGATTAAGTCATATCGGACGATGAATGGAATGGGTGAAATGATGCTCAAATGAGCACAGGGTTCATGGAGCTTAGAGTTACCCGACATTCGTCTTTCTGAATACGGGAAAACCGCGGTAAACACTTATCCAGGTAACTCACCCTGACAAAGATTCGAAGTCGGGGCTTCCTGAACGTGAGGCAGAAACGCTACTACCACGCTACCGAGAGGCGGGCCTCAATTGTTTACAGTTATCCGCGGTTTAAATTTCGACCAAGGCCACAGATTAATACCAGATGCTCAACTCCGTGTTAAAATCTGAAGACGCATAGGGCGCTCTTTCCTAAATCTTTAGACCCCGGCGACCTTGGAAACTACGGCCGGTGCGGCCGGTAATGTAGTAAGCTTCTATTGCGACCGAGCTATGGTGCATTCACCTCCCCTTCCCTTCGGCTCCCATTTTCACTGACTGATGGAATCCAACTTCTTTCGAAATCACTTCTCGTCACACATGAATAGTTTACGGCACATATCAACTATTTCATATTAGGATAATACGCGTCAAATACGCTGAGGAAATGTGCGATAAACTATTCATCAGTGTGCGAAATGTGACTTCGAAAGAAGTTGTCCAATTTGTAAAAAGAATTGGAAGAATCCACTTGAACTTTCCTGTTAAATATGAATAATTGACTTCCACAAAGCATTATATCTTTATTCCTGTTGCAAATTGATAATTTTGTCTTTAAAAAAAATTAAAATTTTAAAAACGAGAGAGTGAGATCACTTAAGATGCTGTTGAGATTATACAAGACATCTGTATACCCTTTCCCTCAAGCTTCTTAGTGTAATACTTAAAATAAAGGTAACTTAACACTAAAATAATGATTCTGTAGATACAGGAAAACAGGTAAGGTTACCATAACGTTATATGTAATGCAATTTCTTTGTACACAGAATGTTGAAAAAGTCCCTGGAATAACAGTGAGAAAAAAAAACCTAAAGAAATATGTATATAAATTTGAAATGATAACAACAACTATGTACAAAAAATAGCACTATTTCTTTAAAATGACACCAAAGCAGCTCTGTTAATGGTTATATTTAATAAGTATTTTAAAAGCTCAATAGTACATACATTATTTTCAGCACAAGTATACTAAAGTATATTCAGAGAAAAACATGAAATTTGTGATCGATTCATATAAGATTAATAATGTCAAATTAGTACAGAAGTCAGTATTAGCAACTGGTGACATAAATTTCATAAATGGCACTATTTTATATACTTCTAATCACTTTGGTTGAATTAACATTCACAAGTGCAGAATAAATTATGAAAAATAATAATTACATTAAAGCTGTATCATTCATTTAAAATTGTCCTAAGCTTAACTCTGTCTTCACAACACAAGAATATTACAGCGTTGAATTTTTAAATGCTTCAATGGCATGCATATGCACAGTAATGAATGCTGAAGAAGAAAATGTGCAGTTTTAAAAATAAAATTTAATGCACAGTGTATCTTCCAATAAGAGATTATTTCATGTAGTTATCTGACTGTGAAATATAATTTGCTTAATGTGCAGAGCAATTGTTTGGATAAATGGCTTGCTTTAACTTGATAAGACTTTAAGCAATGTACTTTATGACTAAGATGGCAAATGGAGCCCTCTGCATAGTGTAAACCTCTCAGTCCATGACATACAACTGAATGTGTGTCAAATAAATAACTCAATGAAAGATTACACTATGAACTATTAATGCTGTTTGTAGCTTTAGTTAAGAAGTGAAGGTGATGGAACTGTGTGTTTGAGTAGTTAATAAAAAATAATTTAGTAATGTAATTTATTTGCTCACACATCTAACCATTATTTCTTTTGACAGTCCATAATTCCCTTATGTGTTCACTACAAAGAAACAAGAAGTGCATTATATAGCAAAATAATGTGCAGTTTTATCTACTTTTCAAAATTATTATGTGGCTTCGCATCACTGCATGTAGCAAATGGCTCATATATTAAGTTAAACATCTTTTTCCCATGCCAAAGATTGAGATTTTCATTCCAACTTAGAACAATGAGAGGATGTTTAACAGTGTAGTTTCATGTGACATGTAACATTTCTGTGGGTCACGCTAGAAACGTTATATCACCCTTAAAATGGTTAGCATTACAGAAATTGTGTACCAATATTATTCATAAATGGTGGCAAGTACATGTTGAGAACAGAAATACCACAGAATACATAAATGCTGTGCAAATATCACTTTAACTTGTTATTTTTCTGAACCCATTTGTGTGTGTGTGTGTGTTAACAAGGAAGAGGATTTATAACCTATTATTTATTGTGAAGCTTTACTAATTTGAGATCAAGCCACACTGTGTTTAGGTCCTAGCTAGCTGACATTGTGCATGTTTTAACAATAACTGGAATATTAGAAATAAAATTAAAAGTGGCATATAATGATGATGACACAATGACATTTTAATCAGTTCTTGTAATGCACAATTACACCTAAAAACTTGTAAAGCTTTTTCAAATAAATTCTAATCCCATCAGATCTCTTCAAAGATGGTTATTCAGGTAAATAATTTAGTGTAGTGTGTACAATAATATTGCATAGTGACTACTGCATTAAACAAAATAGAACAAATTAGGTTTATGGAATCTCAGATCATACTTTTAATTGCTGTTAAAAGCTGTGACATTCTTGATCAATGATGTAGATATACACTGATGAGTAAGGTTAAGAGAACTTAGTTCTTCAAAATACTTATCATTGCAATTTAAAGAAAAAGTTTATAAAATTCATATCAAGCATCTCGCCCAAATATTTTAGTTTAAGCCACCTAGATTATACGTAAACACAGATGATGCTAATTTTGGTATATCTGAAAATTCACAGCTATTTTTTCAGTAATTTAAACTGCATATTACTTACCTTACATGGACTTATATATTACATATATTTTAAATTTAAAACTACAAGTACAAACACAAAAACTAATACACCCAATCAACTGTCTAAAATAACTTCACTTTTCACTTTTCCTTGTTGGCCACAGTGTTCCTCAAAGTTTTTGTTAAATTTTCCACTGATATGAAATGAAACTCAAACTTTCAGAAATATTTGATATGCCACATTAAATTGCTGTATACGCGGGAAAGAATGCTTTGTGCTACATTACTAAAGTTCCTGAAGATCACTGCACATCACCAAAACAAGAAACATACACAATATCCAGTAATCCTGCACTCTGATTTCTGCCATCGTATTCCTGGTAGCCTGAGATGATGGATGACCCCTGAAAGACAAAAAACAGAAAATCCCATTATTGCACTAATAAAGTAACAAGGTTAATGAAACTAATGCTTTTGTATGTAAAACAACAACACACTTTTTCCATCATAAGGTGCTACATTAATCTAGAGAATTTAACTGTGCATGAACATGTATTAAGGCACATTTCAGGTTATGTCATATTAATTGTCGGTATTTAGCTACATGCTAAATCTTACTTACCAATAGGTCTTTGTGAAAATCTATTCTCCTTCTTCCTGCTGCCCATACGTCCTCGTAGTTCTTTCAAATTTTTACAATTTCACAAATCGATTAAAATTGTATTCAGAACTTAATTTGGCTTGGCCTCCTTGTCGTTAAAGCTTTAATTCAAATATTTACAGGTTAGCCAATGTAGTGTCTTATTCATATAGTACATTGAGCTCAAATAAGGTCGATAATAGGCCAATAATATTACGCAAATTACTTCGTAAGTAGTAAAATAATACAATAACTATTAAATTTTGAACTAAGCAGAAGTTATTTTATATATTAGTTAGTAAGCAACACGGCAGCCAAAATAATTATATTGGCGGCATTGAATCCGGCGCCTGCAGCGCTCAAAACTGTATCTTTAGACCCCGGGTGTTTCGCGAACCTTAATGTGTCTCCTGGTCTCCTATCTCAGTTATCAGGCCCTGACCAAGGCATTGAATTTTTCAGTCTGACTCTATTTATCCAAAAGTTTGAAGGAACCAAAATTTTCGGAAAATGTTAAAAATAACGTAGCAGAGATGTTCCTTGAAAGGGTTTATACCGTGTCCTGGATAGAAGCTATACATAAATATAAAATAATGTCCTTTTTCGAGGATTGTCCTTCTTTGGTATCAACACCTCATGTGACTTTTATGTCCATTCAATTGAAACACATTTGGATCGTATTTACGGACAGACAATTCAATAATCAATCTTTCAGAACCTCTCAAACTTCAAACATCACAACAGTAAGGTAAATGAGATTAAATGGAATGACCATGGTTCATTAAAATGTCGAATAATCAAATGGATTTTGCTGCGATGAACCCAAGAATTCTTCTCTTACTTATATAACTAGTTAAAGGCTTTTGAACTAAAAATTCAATATCTTCTTCACACAGAAATTCAGTATAAATGCGAGACACCTCGGCCTTGGTGTTTCTTAGATAAAGAGCACATTTTAATTTGATTCACAATAAAATTGTTCCTACTTTCTGTTCAAAATGCTTAAAAATCAAGACATATTCTTATATAGATAGTAATTAGGTTCGTGCGCCATCTATCGCCTCCCGGTCTAATTTGTGTTGTCAGAGACTTCCGCCACAAGTAAGTAGCGCTAGTCATGCGGCCGTTTGTCAAAGAAGCGGGTGTTTTCAACGACTCAGTGTTTGTCATAGACTGGGTAACCTGTCTAAAGAGTGAATGTACACGGCCAGCAGTGGAAGCCTGCGTGAGCACAGTGATATAAACAAACCTCAGGGTTTAGCTATGGGTAACCACATCTCACCGTTATTGGCTGATTTATATATAAGTTATTTGTAAACACGGGTGACTAAAGCATTTCCACATATTTTTAAAGTGTGGTTTCGTAATGTTGATGATATATTCGCCATAGTACTGGGAAAATTAGCACAGGATGCGTTAAAACTACTGAATTTACAAGAACAATCTATAAAATTTACTATTGAAACAGAAAAAGATGGCTGGTTACCGCTTTTGGATCTAAAAAGTATGAGAAAAGGAGAAAAATTAGAGTTCGGCATATATAGAAAACAACAAATGTGTATTAACGACATTAAAAACAATGACTCCATCCCAAAAGAACATCAATATGCAGTACTTCACAATCTAATCCATAGTTTAGTGAACATTCCACTGACTATGGAAGAATATAACAAGGAAGTGGATCACATAAAATATGTTGCAAATGTAAATGGCTTTGGTCCAAAATGTATTACAAAAATGATAAACAAACATAAAAGACGGAAAACCATCAAGGACATTAGTACGTTAAAAGCTGATGACTGAAAGGAAATATGTTGCAAATTTACATATCATCCTAAGACTTTTAATAAATTTAAAAGCATTTTCTGTCATTCTCATATACAACTAGTTCTACATAACAAATGCAGCCCGAGAAATACACTAAATGACCCGCTCAATAACACAAGTCCGGCCAACAAATTATCAGCAACTTATAGCGTAAAATGCGAGGATTGCCATGAAATATATATATTGGAAAACCAAAAAGAAACTTGGAAACAAGGATGAAAGAACACATGAGATACATAAATTACAAACAGACAGATAAATCAGCCATAGCCGATCATTTATGGTCAAAAAATCATTATATTTCTAAAGAAATTAAACTTTTGGTAACAGAAAAAAAGTATTGGCAAGTAGCAGCTTGGGAAAATATAGAAATTTTTAAGAACAGAAAGAGAGTCATGAATTTCGAAATACCAACAGCGGATGACGTTAGTCAACTCGTTGAACAGAGAGGCGGTCTCCTGAAGAACTAATCCAACACCAGCTGATGATGGAGGCGCGTGGTCCTTGAAACATGTCCTAATTCTATATGTAAGTGGAGCTAAAGTGTTTTTTTTTTTTCCTTGTTCCATTTATACCCCGGCTTTAACTGCTATGGTCATATTGGCGGCCGTCCTCCTTGGAACATACTGAAGGTGTTAGCTCGTTATCTTTGGTTTTTAATCATTAGACGACGTACACATTCACACTCTCATTCATGCTTCCAGACTCTGGGGAAGATGGGGAATTATCATAGTCGGAGAAAGATCCCCACCCACACCGCCGGGAATCGAACACGGGACCCCTAGCATGGCAAGCAGGTGCTACGGGGCCAGCTTAAAATGTATTTATAGTTTGACAAGTAGTTTAAAAAGATTTTGAAGAAAAGCAGTTTCTAGTAAGTAAACTCATGAATGCCGTTAAAAAGAAGAGCCTTTTTAAAGGTACAAAGACATATTCTGGAGAATACTTAACGGCAGGGGTTACCAATTTCCCAAGAAAAGTGATGTGCACCGCCTTGTGTACGATGTTCTAATGTTCTGATGGTCACAGTGTAATGTACTATATTCCAGCTTTCTCTGATCTCTCTAAACCGAGCGATTTCCCATAACAAATGCATTTATTAGTCAGACAGGTAACGTTGTAACTTTATTAGTGACATATATTTGGGAGGACGTGTTTATAATATGAAATCAGTAGAAAAGTTCATATGTACATTGATATGAAAACCAATTAATTCGGAGTTACAACACAAAATTGAAACTTACAAAAATTACTCGAAGTGGCTTGCTATTCCTTCGATTTTTTCTGTAATTTACATACTCCAACCTTAAGTCATATCGAACTATATGTGAAATAATGCTCGAATGAGTCTGGGGTCCATGGAGCTACCCGACATTCGTCTTTCAGGATAAGGGAAACCCCCGGAAGAAGCCCAATCCAGGTAACTCGCCCTGACCAAGATTCGAACTGGAGACCTGTTGAACGTGAGGCAGACATGCTAACGAGGCGGCCTCTAAGTGTCTTAATGTGGCAATGTTTGGTATCTTCTGATGTACCAGGTTCTTCTGAAAGTCTACAGGTAACTTTTTGCGGATTTCGTTGCAAAAGTTTGTGTGTGTAACGAATTTCACTGCAAGCATATGGTCCAGTATGTGATGTATTTATAAGTTTCATCCATATAAACTATATAAACTTCACTTCGATATGTCCGAATATTTCGTAAATACTTACACCTTTTTGCACGTATGGTGCGATCTTCCATTAAAATTTGTGTGTCACGCTTAGTGTTTTTTTTTTCAAATAATCCTAGCTTCAAAGGAACTCTTCTTAATGTTCGGACACTGCCTTGAAAGTCAGTAGAATTTTTAAGCTTCATAAGCACTTTCTTCAAAGTTGGTCTTTGTTTTTCTGTACTTTAAAAGTTATTCACAGTTCGCCTCACTACTTCTGAATTAAAATATCCAAATTACATTTTGTGCATGTTCTTAATCTTTGTTTACTGGGCATAGAGAAGGACGTTGTTGCACTAACACCAATGGCTTTTCTTCCTTAATAACTCTCCTAAACTTCTTTCAGACACAATTGTTGCCTCAGATACCCTTCCCAAGATTTTTAAAGCTGACCCAGGCCATTGTTTCATTTTTATAGATCTATGGATATTGGTTATTACTTTTCGTGTTTTTAAATGTAGCACTTTATTTCCTATTGTGCTGCTAGGAGGCGTCATTTCTAAATGCTCTCTTGGAACCAGGAGACAAGCACATTTTGAAACAAGCTGTAGTGTTACCGAGTAGCTCTGCACGTGTTAACTTGCTCGCAACTGGTACACAACTGACCTGTCCTCCCCTCCAGTTGCAACCGTTCTGAGGTGGACTCGTCCAGATACCACTGCGCATCACTCTGCACTTTTCAAGATAAAAAATACATCTGTACTGTTTGGTCAAAGGCATTTTGGACATTCAGGAACGTTGCAATGGCTGTGTAACCTCTGTTGTAGGCATCGATTATTTCCGATGTTATCCTAACTGGTCTTGGATAGTTGTCAGATCTGTATGCGGCTTGTGTATCGGGCTGGATGCGGTTGTTTGTGCAGAAAGTTGCGATGCGTCTTACGATGTATTATTGATAACGTTGATGTCCATAATTCTGGTGATTCCTTTTACCGTTGCCTAGTTTCTCAAAAATTAGTATTTGCGCAAACTTCCATTTGGTTGGCTGATGTTTATATCTGATTTCCATATTGTATAATTCGGCTAGAAATCTTCTATTATTTGTATAACTAGTTAAAGGCTTTCTACCTAAAATGACATATTTTCTTTACAGATATACTCAACCTTTATGCACAACAGCTCTAGTTAGGTGTTACTTAGATAAAGAATACATTTGAATCTCAAGTACAATAAATTTATTATTCCTATTTTATTGTCAAATTGCGTAATAATTACGACATAACCCTATATAGATAGTAATTAAGTTTGTGCGTCATCTATCGCCTGGCAGTGTATTTTGTGTGGACAGAGTGTTCCGATACAAGCGGGTAGCGCTAGTTATGCGGCCGCTCTTCAAGAAGCGGATCTTTTGAACGACTCATTGTTTGTCATAGACTGGGTGACCTGTCTGAAGGGATAATCCACACGGTCAGGAGTGGAAGCCTATGTCAACACAAACAGATACGCGGTAGTACTTCACGTTGAGTCTGCTACAATGGACGAGTTTGAACCAAATCAAAATGTAAACACCGTCATACACTCACAAAGTAGAAAATTAATGTTCTATGTGTTGCGGTTTTGTTAAGTAGAGAAATGCAAATACCTGATTATTCCATTACATAATACTACAGCAGAGGCAATGAACGAACTGTACTTAATATAGCGAAAGAGGTCGAAAGCTTCTAAGTGTACGGGAGAAAGAAAACTTTGAAAACATTGTAAAATATTCAAAAACGTTTGGACTCGATAAGTTTGAAAACTTTTTAGTGTGTAGGACTTTTCTCCTTGTTATTTCTTCCAGCATTTTAGTAGTTCCACATTTTCCATTGGGAATTTATTATTTTTTATCTTCTAACCATACAAAGGGACTGTAATTTCAAAGACAATGCATAAAAGCCAGCTCTTAAAATACTGTCAATACTTACATAAAGAATATATATTAATCAGAATCACAATAAAATAATTTCTATTTTATAAACAAGTTGTGTAACAGTTAACTTATAAGTAAATTGAATTTAAAGTAAAGCTAAGAAGTTATCATTCTATTATTTCACATACTTCCGCTAAGTATTCTGTTACCAGAGAAGATATAAATTGAAAATGACGTTCACTTTCAGAAAAACTATACGCAAATCGTTAAAACAAACAAAAGAAATACATTGCAAACCATTCTCTCAACAAGAAGTATGATATGAATGTAGAACTTCCACAGTCTGTGCGATTCTTGTATACTTACATTTTATGTCTTACTTTTACCAGTCATATCATCCTCAATGAAGAACAATTCCGATTATATTGCCAGAAAATTTAAAATAGCCAATTTATGAATAATTAAGATATCACTTCGACATCTTAGAAATTTTGGAAATTTGGCCATTTTTGAGCACTAGCCGTGTGTACGCTAAGATTTGTATAGAGTCAAATAGCCTGAAAAATCCAATGCCACGGCCGGGATTTGAACCACAATCTCCGAGTCTTCGTCCTGAAGTACTTACAGAGTTAGTAAGTCGCCACTAAATGGTTCGTATCTCATTGTTTATGAGAGCCCCTAGTGGTTTATTGGGAAACATAGGAGTCAGTTGGATAATTTGATGTCATTCCGCCAAGTTCTCCATTGTAGTTCAATTGATTAGAGCGATCCGCGGTTCAAATTTCGGCTATGGCATTGAATTTTTCAGTCTGACTCTATTTGTTCAAATTTTTCATACAACCAAAATCTTTGGAAAACGTTAAACATGTTAGTATGCAGAAGAGATGTTTCCTGAAAGTCTTGTGTCGTTTTCTTGGAAGAAGCTATACGTAAATATAAAACAATGTTCTTTTTCCTGGATTGAGCCTTTTTGGATATTTCTAAACCAGTGATATTTCAAAAATGCATTTCTTCTTGTACTTGTATAACTATTTAAAGGCTTTTTGTCTAAAATTCACATATTTTCTTTACACACATACTCAGCCTTTATGCAGGACAGCTCTAATTTGATGTTTCTTAGATAAAGAATACATTCTAATTTGAACCACAGTAAAATTATTCATATTTCCTGAATAAAGTCCTTAATAATTTAGACAGAACCTTACAGAGATATTAATTAATGTTCGTGCGTCATCTATCGCCTGCCAGTGTACTCTGTGTTGTCAGAGACTTCCGCTACAAGCGGGTAGCGCTACAGTCTGATGTTTAGAAGAACATAGTGAAGGTCATTACCTTATCGCTAGGTTATGTGGGAAACAGTTTACTTGAGTATTCAGTTGCGCTGTGTATTGTTAAACTATTTTGTTAAAACACAATTAAAATACGTTTTTACGGAAGCAAGACGTAGTGGCGGTAGGATTAGAGGTGGACCGAGGAATCATGGCCCAAGGCAAAGATCAGCTTAAGGTCGGGTTTTTAAATTGCATAGCCAAGCTAGAGAATTTGTCTGTTCTCTTTGAGAATTCTTCCAACAAGAAGACGAGAGTTTGCTCCTTATCAATGAACAGCTTATTCCTTTTACCCAAAAGCGACAGTCACATGTCAGTAGATATGCTTGCACGTAAATGAATTCCTGTGGGTCAAAATTCCGGCATATCGGTGGCGTTGATATGAACATGACAATTAACAAAATCGTTAATAACAGTATATTGCGATATTAATGTATACGGAACGAGGAAAGGTTTGAAAAAAAACGAGGCGCTTACACCGAGTTTTTTTCAATTCTCGAGATTCCGTTATGTGCTTACCACATGTGCATTGCAGATTATTTTTTGGACTATGTGTACTTATATCAATTTGAATTTTAGTAGTTAAGATATTAGCTGGAATATTAATAAATATAATTGAAGATAAATGTTAGATTTTTGAACGTGCATCGCTCATATGTGTTTCTATGGAGAAATACTTACCGCACTGTGCGAGAATGTCAACTTACGATGTATAGCAACAATAACGCTAAGTATGGAATATTAGTTACATAGTACAAACAATTGAAGACTCTACAACTCAGTGAATGTGTGAACAACTTATTTCTGTTTTTAAAGTAGGCTAATACAGATTAACTGTGCATGCTTTTGTTGAGGTGAGATAACTCGAACCCTTGTTTATGTTTCCAGTGCTGAGAGGATAAAGAAAGGAGATCTGCATTACTTCCTATCTGCCGATGGGCAACACTGCAGCATCACATGTGGAGAAACAGATGACATTTACGTATCATCTTTTAAAAATAAGACTGTAGTTATGCGTCGGCTTATCAAAGAAGCAGATGTTTTCAACGACTCAGTGTTATAGTGTTATCGACTATGTAACCTGTCTGAAGAGTGAATGTACACGGCCAGGCAGGTCAGGCGGACAGCTACCGAGGCGGGCTCTAAGTGTCTTAATGTGGCGATGTATGGTATCTTTTGATGTACCAAGTCCTTCTGAAAGTCTACAGGTACTTGTCTGCGGATTTCCTTGCAAAAGTTTGTGTGTGTTCTCAATATTCCATATTTAGTCTTCCAGAACGTGGTAAATCTTAGTGTTTTCATCTGCATTTTTTTAAATGTTGGAACCATCGTCATGCCACACGCTCACTAACGACATCTTCTCCTTCCACTTCACACATTCTTCGTACTGCGGCAGCGACTTTATAATCTTGTTTACAGTAATGTTTTAGTAATGCTCCAAGTTCAGAATTTGATATCTCCATTTTGTGATTGTTTATTAACAAATGAAGACCGATACATCCTCGCAATGTACACAACACTAACCATGGCATCCTGTAAATAACCCCAGAAGTTATGGAAAATGTTAACCACTGTCACATATGTAAACTGTTCGATAATTCCATGTGTTTGTTGTGGCCTAGTGGAATACAGCTCCTCTTCCCAACAGACGCGGCAAAATCGATCCAATCATTTCACAATAAGATGGTGCAAGTTACATGCTTTTCTTCGAATTCATCATGGCGGAACAGGTCAGAAGAAGATACACTGATTTCCACAATAAAGAAAATATCTTTGAAAGCGTCAACCCAAACTATGTATTTCAGGGAAAAAGCCCCTAATATAGCTTTGCACCCGCCACCAATTTCAACACGCTGGGGTATATGGTTAATTGCGTGTACACTCCTGGAAATGGAAATAAGAACACATTGACGCCGGTGTGTCAGACCCACCATACTTGCTCCGGACACTGCGAGAGGGCTGTACAAGCAATGATCACACGCACGGCACAGCGGACACACCAGGAACCGCGGTGTTGGCCGTCGAATGGCACTAGCTGCACAGCGTTTGGGCACCGCCACCGTTAGTGTCAGCCAGTTTACCGTGGCATACGGAGCTTCATCGCAGTCTTTAACACTGGTAGCATGCCGCGACAGCGTGGACGTGAACCGTATGTGCAGATGACGGACTTTGAGCGAGGGCGTATAGTGGGCATGCGGGAGGCGGGGGACGTACCGCCGAATTGCTCAACACGTGGGGCGTGAAGTCTCCACAGTACATCGATGTTGTCACCAGTGGTTGGCGGAAGGTGCACGTGCCCGTCGACCTGGGACCGGACCGCAGCGACGCACGGATGCAGGCCAAGACCGTCGGATCCTACGCAGTGCCGTAGGGGACCGCACCGCCACTTCCCACCAAATTAGGGACACTGCTCCAGGGGTATCGGCGAGGACCATTCGCAACCGTCTCCATGAAGCTGGGCTACGGTCTCGCGCACCGTTAGGCCGTCTTCCGCTCACGCCCCAACATATTGCAGCCCGCCTCTAGTGGTGTCGTGACAGGCGTGAATGGAGGGAGGAATGGAGACGTGTCGTTTTCAGCGACTAGAGTCGCTTCTGCCTTGGTGCCAATGATGGTCGTATGCGTGTTTGGCGCCGTGCAGGTGAGCGCCACAATTAGGACTGTATACGACCGAGGCACACGGAGCCAACACCCGGCATCATGGTGTGGGGAGCGATCTCCTACACTGGTCGTACACCTCTGGTGATCGTTGAGGGAACACTGAATAGTGCACGGTACATTCAAACCGTCATCGAACCCATCGTTCTACCATTCCTAGACCGGCAAAGGAACTTGCTGTTCTAACAGGACAATGCACGTCCGTATGTATCCCGTGCCACCCAACGTGCTCTAGAAGGTGTAAGTCGACTACCCTGGCCAGCAAGATCTCCGGATCTGTCCCCCATTGGGCATGTTTGGGACTGGATGAAACGTCATCTCACGCGGTCTGCACGTCCAGCACGAACGCTGGTCCAACTGAGGCGCCAGCTGGAAATGGCATAGCAAGCCGTTCCACAGGACTACATCCAGCATCTCTACGATCGTCTCCATGGGAGAATAGCAGCCTGCATTGCTGCGAAAGGTGTATATACACGGTACATTGTGCATGCTCTGTTGCCTGTGTCTATGTGGCTATGGTTCTGTCAGTGTGATCATGTGATGTATCTGACCCCAGGAATGTGTCAATAAAGTTTCCCCTTCCTGGGACAATGAATTCACGGTGTTCTTATTTCAATTTCCAGGGGTGTATATACCTCTGAGACAATTTTCAAATACTGAGAGAAGTGGAGAACAGCTTTGATAGGGTAGATTCTAAGGCAATTGAGAGCGCCCAAAGTACCGTCCTGACATTAAATCCTCCAGTTGACTCGTATATTTCCCCGGTAAACCACTAGGGGCTCTCGTATCCGAGATACACCGTTTGTGGCGACTTACTATTGTGAGTATTTGAGAACTCCTAGTGGTCTACCGGGGAAATATATGAGTCAGTTGGAGAATTTAATGTCATGACGGCAAGTTGACCATGGTAGCTTAATGGGTTAGAGCGACTGGACGGAAACCAAGACATTCGTGGTTCAAACCTGGCCATGGCATTGAATTTTTCATGTTGACTCAATCTATCAAAGACCTCAGCTAGTGTGAAGAAATGATTAATTTCCATCAATTAACTAAAATGACGTGATGAATGTTGAATGTATTTATTATTCAGTAGCAGTAATTGCATTATTTAGTGAGATAGTTGATTTTAAAATGTGGTTATTACAACCATATATTCATTATTCGTTTGTGAGAGTTATTAATTTATCATTATGAAAGAAATTGTTAATTTTTGTTACGGCATTTATTTACTTTTTATGTGCATTTTTTGTATTTCAAGGCAATTTAATAGCTCAGTTTAGGTCAAAAACTTCCAGCTCTACTTATGATATTGTCATATTCTCTTGCACCTACCTACAAGAAAATTACCAGTGAGACACTTTCTGCAAATGAACATGAAGTAGAATATCCAACATCTCTAAGAAAAGTTTATTCAAGTGTAGGAAGGTTTCGTGACTTCAACTCATCAGGAGCAGTTGGATTGAAATGTCTCAGTTCATTAGTCAAACCAAAAATTACTCTTGAACTTATATAATTAGTTAAAGACTTTTGGTCTATTTATTTATTCATCCTTTTGATCATAGTACATGATATAGGACACGTCAAGTACTTATAACTATAAATTATACATTAAACATTTACATAACACAAGTTTAGAAATGAAAATTCAGAAACTGTAAGTACAATATAACAATTTATCTGTAGATGACATTCAAAAACATTCACGTATACTATAAAAACAGGAACTTTTTCCTTGCAGCATTTAAATTTAGGAAGTGCAGATATTGTCAACCTAGTATAATAAATTACACACCCAGAAGGGGTTCATGGAAAAGTATTTAAAAACTCATCAAATGAGTAAAACCAATGCAGACCAGCAGAAGAATCGGGTCGTCCAGGTTTACCTGGACGGAATGGTTTCGCCCAGCACCTAGCCGCTTACTGCGGCTTTATCTAGGTAGTGTAGAAGTTGTCTGTGTTTTGTCTCAAGCGTTTATGTCGAGGCATAGGTTTCTCTGATCTGTTGCGTTAAGCCGCTCAGGCTGCCGCCTGGGGTATGTATTCCCAAGGCTGCCTTCACCCGAACTCCCCGCTTGAAGAAGGTCGAAGTGCAGACAGCACGATCAGAGGGGATAGGAGACTGTGTGGGGGAATTATCTAGACCCATTTCTGGTTCTGGTGTTTACGGTGGGATGGAGAGAACCCCCTCTGGCTAATAGCCCATGGCGTCCTTGGGGAGTTTGTACGTCCTCCTCCTACGAGGAGCTCTGTAGTCATACCGACCCAGGGTGTTGACCAGCTGGTTGGAATGGGTAGACAGTCTTTGATGGAGGGTTCGAGATCTCTCTCTTACCATATCCTCTATGTAAGGGATTTGGGAGTATTCGTGTAGGATATGAGTAGGGAATCTGCGCCCAGTACCGTAGATCATCCTTAATGCCCGATTCTGCACGATCTGCAGTCTGCAGATGGTGGTCAGAGCCGCCAGTCCCCAGACCTCGCACCCATACAGAATCATGGGTGGAATAATCGCCCAGTACAGACGTAGTTTGAGGTGTGCAGGCATATTGGACCTGAAAATGGGGTACAACTGCCTGAGTGCGACATGGCCTAATCCCGCCTTGGCCCTGACATGGGGAGTGAAGTTTAGCCCGCGATCAAGCAGGACACCCAGGTGTTTAGCCGAGGTAACCCATGGGATTTGCCTCTGCCTCAGCCTCAGTGTTCCCGTCAGTCGCCAGCGTCGGACCTTAGCCAGTAGAAGAGCAGAGCTCTTCCCTGGACTAATTGCCATGCTCCACTTCTCACTCCAGCGGCCGATCGCTCGGAGATGTCGTTGCAGAGGCGGGAAGCAGAACTTGACATTTTTATTACGCGCCATAATGAGAACATCGTCCGCATACTGGCACGTAACTGTCTGTGGTTCTGTAGGGAAGTAAGACATGTAGGCCGCGAAGAGCAGCGGTGATAGTACACTACCCTCCGGGACTCCCGCAGCTATGGGTCTGACAGTGGAAAGCTTTCCTTCCACTCTCACTCTGAACGTGCGATCCCGAAGGAAGCTGCTGATCAGAGCAAGATAGGGAGGAGGGATGTTAACTTCCTTGAGCTTGTACAGTAGACCCTGATGCCAGGTTGTGGCAAAGGCCTTTTCCACGTCCAAAAGAACCGCAATGGTTTTGAAGTTCTCCTGGAATCACAGGGTTACCTGTTTCACCTTGTGCTTAAATGCATAAAACTACATATTCTACACATTCTCTTTACACACATATATTCAGTATTCATGCAGGACAGCTCTAGTTTGGTACTACTTAGATAAAGAATATATTTCAATTTAAATTACAATACATTTATTCCTACTTTCTGAACAAATTGCTTAGTAACTAAGACATATCCCTATAGAGATAGTTATTAAGGTTCGTGCGTCATCTATCGCCTGTCAGTGTACTTTGTGTTGCCAGAGACCTCCGCTAAAAGCGGGTAGCGCCAGTTATGCGTCCGCTTGTCAAAGAAACGGGTCTTTTGAACGACTCAGTGTTTGTCAGTCTGGTTAACCTGTCTGAAGAGTGAATGTACACGTCCAACAGTGGAAGCCTGAGTGAAGACAAACAGATAAGCGGCAGTACTTCATGTTGAGTCCCCTACAATGGACGAGTTTGAACCAAGTCTAAATGAAATCATCGTCATACACTCACAAAGTAGTAAATTAATGTTCCATGTGTTGCGGTTTTGATAAGAAGAGAAACGTAACGGTCTATTTTTTCCATAAAATAATACTACAGCAACGGCAGTGAACGAACTGTATTTAATATAGCGAAATAGGTTCAAAATTCATGGTGTACGAGAGAAAAATATTCAAAATCTGGTAAATATCACCCTCATACAAAAATTATCGAAATCGATGAGTAGAACTTTTCTTTGCTATTACGAACAGAGAAAAGAAATTCCTATAGTAAGTAAACTCATGAATGCCGTTAAAAAGAAGAGCCTTTTTAAGGTAGAGAGACACATTCTGGAGTATATTTAACGGCATGGGATGTCAATTTTGAATGAAAAGTGATATGCACCGCCTTACGTACGATGTTCTGATGTTTTGATGGTCAGACTGTAATGTACTATATTCCTGATATCTCCGATCTCTCTAAACCGAGCGACCTCCCATAGCAAACTCATTCAGATAACGTTGTAACTTTTGTATACTATCATGCATTTGGGGGACGTGTTTATGATATGAAATCTGTAAAAAGCTTCATAAGAGGGCTGTTCAATAAAGAATGATCACAATGTTTTGATAAGGTACGTCATAATTTTCATGGTCCTTCTCAAAATAGTCTCCCATGAATGCGATGTACTTGTCCCAGCGTTTCTGTCAGTCTTCAAAGACATACTGGAAACCATTTTTAGAGATCCTTCAAAATAGCCTCCGCAGCCTTCGCCACTGCTTCTGATGATGGATAATGCCTCCCACAAAGGCGTTTCTTCAAGTTAGGGAATAGAAAAAGGTCACCAGTAGCTAAATCCGGACTATAGGGCGGGTGAGGGATGCACTTCACGTTGATTTTTGCAAGGTATTCAGCAACAACATTGGCAATATGCGGCCACGCATTATCATGGTGCAGCATCCAGCCTTCTTCACGGAAATGTGGTCTTTTGCGCCTGATATGGACTTGCAATGTTTTCAGGACATCCCTGTAGTATTGTCCAGTTACTGATGTGTGTGCAGGTACAACATGCTGATAAACCATTCCATGAATATCAAAGAATGAGATGACCATAACTTTCCCAGCAGAAGCAACCACTTTTGCTGTTTTGGGGGTTGGTGATGAAGGAGATTTCCACACTGAGCTTTGTGTTTGCTCTCAGGATAAAAATGATGTAGCCAAGTTTCATCAGCAGTGATTACGTTTGAAAGAAGCTCCGGATCTTCCTCTAACATCAACTTTAACTGCATGTTACCTCCATTGCAGTGGTAGGCGATACTGAGCATGTCTGAACTTGCCTGGTTCTCACAGGCGGGAACCAGGAGTACCAACAATGAAACTACTACGGCGTGTTTGTTTCACATTAAGCTAACAGAATATAATAAGATTGAATTATAATGCGAAAAATTATGACCGTAAAAAAGTTATGATCATTCTTTATTGAACAGCCCTCGTATATACATTGATCTGATAATTATTTCAGTTACAACACATCGTAAGTTGCAAAAATTACTGGAACTGGGTTACCATAGCCTCGATGCATGGATTTCTTCAACACCAACTCCAATACTCAGACCATAATACGAGAATCGATTGCAGGAAAAATGGCGGCACTCGTGGCCCAGCTTGTTATGTTGTGGTTATATCTACAGATTAAAGTGTGTATTTGTTTACTTTGATTGTGTGTTTGAAGAATTAATGTAATTCATATTACAGTGGCAATTAGTGAATAACGAGTTAGTTTATAGTTAAGTATTTAACATAAAGTGATAACGTTTACCTAAATATATACAGTGAAGTATTGTCGAAATGCATCGTTATTTTGTTCCCAGCTGCAATCTAATTATGGTAGTGTACCTCACACGACATTTAAATTTCCAAAGGAAAAATCGTAATGGGATAAGTGGACCACGAACATACATCGTAAAGATTTTAAAGTAAATGACAAAACTGTAGCTTATATTCATCATTTTGAACAGTGCTTTGAGGTTAAGGAAAACATCTTTCCCGTAAATGATGGTGAACCAATTCGTGCCCTTCGAAAAATACCAAAATTAATAGATGACGCCTACGCCACGATTTTTAAGAATCCGCCATGCTATCACACATTAAAGCTCAACCAGAAAAGAGGAAATCCTGAAGAATGTATCCAAGACATTTTACAGAGAGTGAAGATAATTTTAATATTTGGTGTGCACAAGATGTTATTGACAGTTTTGAACCTAAGTGGTGAGGAGATTTTAACCCATTGATAGTCATTATTAAAGACGATTAGTTACGTTCTTTTAAATAACATTCAAGATCCCAGCTTCACTGATGATCCTTCACTTAATGAGTTTCAAAGTATTTCATAACCTAGAAGCAATATGATGAGTCTACCAGTGGGAAATTTTAAATGGATCTTGCAGTGTGAGGGAACTGACACCTTCAAACGTGACAATTGGAGTAAACTGGACAATCTGGTAAGTTCTCTTAAATATTATAGTATAAGCAGAAAAGGTTACTATGTAAACAATATAAAACAAACTTTAGTACTTGCTACAGACGATAGGATGATACAGTCCAATAAGATAAAGTTTGCTGTGTTTAATACTTATGAGTTGTCATGCCTTATAAATTAAATTTTGATTGGAAGTATAAGGTGGAAAATGCATAGTACTGGTCGTGCTACTATATAATATGATAAGCTCTTAGGATTTGTCATGATGCTCTTTATTTATGTTATTACACGTTTTAGTTGAAAGTATAAAGTGATAAATGCTTAGGAGTTACCTCGCTGCTCCGTAATATGGATTATATTATGTCCAATGTGTATAGTTTCCTATTCTACGTAACCAGAGCCGCTGGGCTTCGACGGGCGCCATCTTGGAATCTGTATTATGGTCTGAGTATTGGAGTTGGTGTTGATTTCTTCGTATGGGAACAATTGAAGTGCTTGGTTTTGGAGACGCTTGTATCTGAAGTTATTTAGAGACTGCGTATCCAAATTTGATTACACAAAATACGCAACAAATCAGGTATTTTCAACATGGTATGCCAGAGCAAGGAAGTCAGGCTTGCTGCATGCATCGGAGTAAGAGGAAATCACCTCGAGAAATTTTGTAACTTACGATTTCGTGTTATTAATTCATGAAAATTAATAATTTCTTCACGCTAGCCGTATATAGGCTGAGGTTTTTGAGAGGTAGACATAAGCTCAGCAAATAATAAAGGGTTACCGAGCGATCAACACAAAGTGAAGACTGGCCTTCCCTCTGATGACTAGGGAGCTGTCCCGAAAGGGCGCCCAGCCTCCGTGGTGCTTTCCATAGGGTAGGACCTAGAGACTATCAAAACGGGACACAAGTGGATACGGCACTTACGCGCGCCAACTCCAAAGAGGAAGGCTACCGATTAGTCCTCGGTAGGGCCACCTGAAGATCTATTATGTGTTTCAAATGTGGAAGGTGTTTGTCCTTGAGCGTGAGCAGCCAATCGGAGTCCTACGCTGTTGGCATATTGCATCTCCGCTAAGTGGTGTGTGAGGAGCGCCAAAATAATCAATCTGTATGAAATACTATTCGGGCTTAGACAAAAATTCAGACTTTTTAAAAAATACATATAGATATATTTTTTTTTCTTATTTAACAGTTTTTTATTGTTTCCGCTTAATTACCTATCCGTTTTCTGCAGTTTCACACACAAACACTATACACATAAACACCCATGTCCAGGGTGGAACTCGAACCCGCGACCCTCTACGCCGAGGAACGTTAGAGACATACGTTCTAACGACCATGGCAAAAAGGGCCAGCATGACTTTGCTGAAACTCATCCATGTGGAAGGTAGAGAGTAATGTATCCAACACAACCATGAAAACCTCATATCTCTAGCTCAAATAGTTTTTTCTAATACAAATAAATAAACGACTATTACCTTATTATAACAATAAATCGCGACGTTAAGTCATATCGGACGATGAATGAAATGATGTTCAAATGAGTACAGGGTACATAGAGCTTAGAGTTACCAGACATTCATCTTTCAGGATAAGAGAAAACCTCCAACGTTAAGTCATATCGGACAATGAATGAAATGATGTTCAAATGAGTACAGGGTACATAGAGCTTAGAGTTACCAGACATTCATCTTTCAGGATAAGAGAAAACCTCCAACGTTAAGTCATATCGTACGATGAATGAAATGATGTTCAAATAAGTACAGGGTACATAGAGCTTAGAGTTACCAGACATTCATCTTTCAGGATAAGGGAAAACCTCCAACGTTAAGTCATATCGGAATATGAATGAAATGATGCTCAAATGAGTACAGGGTACATAGAGCTTAGAGTTACCAGACATTCATCTTTCAGGATAAGGGAAAACCTCCAACTTTAAGTCATATCGGACGATGAATGAAGTGATGTTCAAATAAGTACAGGGTACATAGAGCTTAGAGTTACCAGACATTCATCTTTCAGGATAAGGGAAAACCTCCAACGTTAAGTCATATCGGACGATGAATGAAATGATGCTCAAATGAGTACAGGGTACATAGAGCTTAGAGTTACCAGACATTCATCTTTCAGGATAAGAGAAAACCTCCAACGTTAAGTCATATCGGACGATGAATGAAATGATGCTCAAATGAGTACAGGGTACATAGAGCTTAAAGTTACCAGACATTTATCTTTCAGGATAAGAGAAAACCTCCAACGTTAAGTCATATCGGACGATGAATGAAATGATGCTCAAATGAGTACAGGGTACATAGAGCTTAGAGTTACCAGACATTCATCTTTCAGGATAAGGGAAAACCTCCAACGTTAAGTCATATCGGACGATGAATGAAATGATGTTCAAATGAGTATAGGATACATAGAGCTTAGAGTTACCAGACATTCATCTGTCAGGATAAGAGAAAACCTCCAACGTTAAGTCATATCGGACGATGAATGAAATGATGTTCAAATGAGTACAGAGTACATAGAGCTTAGAGTTACCAGACATTCATATTTTAGGATAAGAGAAAACCTTCAACGTTAAGTCATATCGGACGATGAATGAAATGATGTTCAAATGAGTACAGGGTACATAGAGCTTAGAGTTACCAGACATTCATCCTTCAGGATAAGAGAAAACCTCCAACGTTAAGTCATATCAAACGATGAATGAAATGCTGTTCATATAAGTACAGGGTACATAGAGCTTAGAGTTACCAGACATTCATCTTTCAGGATAAGAGAAAACCTTCAACCTTAAGTCATATCAACGATGAATGAAATGATGTTCAAATGAGTACAGGGTACATAGAGCTTAGAGTTACCAGATATTCATCTTACAGGATAAGAGAAAACCTCCAACGTTAAGTCATATCGAACGATGAATGAAATGCTGTTCATATAAGTACAGGGTACATAGAGCTTAGAGTTACCAGACATTCATCTTTCAGGATAAGAGAAAACCTCCAACCTTAAGTCCTATCAACGATGAATGAAATGATGTTCAAATGAGTACAGGGTACATAGAGCTTAGAGTTACCAGACATTCATCTTTCAGGATAAGAGAAAACCTCCAACGTTAAGTCATATCGGACGACGAATAAAATGATATTCAAATGAGTACAGGGTACATAGAGCTTAGAGTTACCAGACATTCATCTTTCAGGATTAGAGAAAACCTCCAACGTTATGTCATATCGGACGATGAATGAAATGATGTTCAAATGAGTACAGGGTACGTAGAGCTAAGAGTTACCAGACATTCATCTTTCAGTATAAGAGAAAACCTCCAACGTTAAGTCTTATCGGACGACGAATGAAATGATATTCAAATGAGTACAGGGTACATAGAGCTTAGAGTTACCAGACATTCATCCTTCAGGATAAGAGAAAACCTCCAACGTTAAGTCATATCGGACAATGAATGAAATTATGTTCAAATGAGTGCAGGGTATATAGAGCTTAGAGTTACCAGACATTCATCTTTCAGGATAAGAGAAAACCTCCAACGTTAAGTCATATCGAACGATGAATGAAATTATGTTCAAATGAGTACAGGGTATATAGAGCTTAGAGTTACCAGACATTCATCTTTCAGGATTAGGGAAAACCTCCAACGTTAAGTCATATCGGACGATGAATGAAATGATGTTCAAATGAGTACAGGGTACATAGAGCTTAGAGTTACCAGACATTCATCTTTCAGGATAAGAGAAAACCTCCAACGTTAAGTCATATCGGACGATGAATGAAATGATGTGCTAACGAGTACAGGGTACATAGAGCTTAGAGTTACCAGACATTCATCTTTCAGGATTAGAGAAAACCTCCAACGTTAAGTCATATCGAACGATGAATGAAATGATGTTCAAATGAGTACAGGGTACGTAGAGCTAAGAGTTACCAGACATTCATCTTTCAGTATAAGAGAAAACCTCCAACGTTAAGTCTTATCGGACGACGAATGAAATGATATTCAAATGAGTACAGGGTACATAGAGCTTAGAGTTACCAGACATTCATCCTTCAGGATAAGAGAAAACCTCCAACGTTAAGTCATATCGGACAATGAATGAAATGATGTTTAAATGAGTACAGGGTACATAGAGCTTAGAGTTACCAGACATTCATCCTTCAGGATAAGAGAAAACCTCCAACGTTAAGCCATAGCGGGCGATGAATGAAATGATGTTTAAATGAGTACAGGGTACATAGCGCTTAGAGTTACCAGACATGCATCCTTAAGGATAAGGGAAAACCTCCAACGTTAAGTCATATCGGACGCCGAATGAAATGATGTTCAAATGAGTACAGAGTACGTAGAGCTTAGAGTAACCAGACATTCATCTTTCAGGATAAGAGAAAACCTCCAACGTTAAGTCATATCGGACGACGAATGAAATGATGTTCAAATGAGTACAGGGTACGTAGAGCTTAGAGTTACCTAGACATTCATCTTTTAGGATAAGAGAAAACCTCCAACGTTAAGTCATATCGAACGATGAATGAAATGATGTTCAAATTAGTAAAAGGTACATAGAGCTTAGAGTTACCTGACATTCAACTGTCAGGATAAGAGAAAACCTCCAACGTTAAGTCATAACGGACGACGAATGAAATGATGTTCAAATGAGTACAGAGTACATAGAGCTTTCAGTTAACATATATTCATCTTTCAGAATAAGAGAAAACCTCCAACGTTAAGTCATATCGGAAGATTAATGAAATGATGTTCAAATGAGTACAGGGTACATAGAGCTTTGAGTTACCAGACATTCATCTTTCAGGATAAGAGAAAACCTCCAACGTTAAGTCATATCGGACAATGAATGAAATGATGTTCAAATGAGTACAGGGTACATAGAGATAAGAGTAACCAGACATTCATCTTTCAGAATAAGAGAAAACCTCCAACGTTAAGTCATATCAGACGATGAATGAAATGATGTTGAAATGAGTACAGGGTACATAGAGCTTTGAGTTACCAGACATTCATATTTTAGGATAAGAGAAAACCTCCAACGTTAAGTCATATCGGACGATGAATGAAATGATGTTCAAATGAGTACAGGGTACATAGAGCTTTGAGTTACCAGACATTCATATTTTAGGATAAAAGAAAACCTCCAACGTTAAGTCATATCGGACGATGAATGAAATGATGTTCAAATGAGTACAGGGTACATAGAGCTTAGAGTTACCAGACATTCATCTTTCAGGATAGGAGAAAACCTCCAACGTTAAGTCATATCGTACGATGAATGAAATGATGTTCAAATGAGTACAGAGTACGTAGAGCTTAGAGTTACCAGACATTCATCCTTAAGGATAAGAGAAAACCTCCAACGTTAAGTCGTATCGGACGATGAATTAAATGATGTTCAAATGAGTACAGAGTACGTAGAGCTTAAAGTTACCAGACATTAATCCTTAAGGATAGGAGAGAACCTCCAACGTTAAGTCATATCGGACGATGTATGAAATGATGTTCAAATGAGTACAGAGTACGTAGAGCTTAGAGATATCAGACATTCATCTTTCAGGATAAGAGAAAACCTCCAAAGTTAAGTCATATCGGACGATGAATGAAATGATGTTCAAATGAGTACAGGGTACATAGAGATAAGGGTAACCAGACATTCATCTTTCAGAATAAGAGAAAACCTCCAACGTTAAGTCATATCGGACGATGAATGAAATGATGTTGAAAAGAGTACAGGACACATAGAGCTTAGAGTTACTAGACATTCATCCTTTAGGATAAGAGAAAACCTCCAACGTTAGGTCATATCGGACGATGAATGAAATGATGTTCAAATGAGTACAGGGTACATAGAGCTTACAGTTACCAGACATTCATCTTTCAGGATAAGAGCAAACCTCCAACGTTAAGTCATATCGGACGATGAATGAAATGATGTTCAAATGAGTACAGGGTACATAGAGCTTAGAGATACCAGACATTCATCTTTCAGGATAAGAGAAAACCTCCAACGTTAAGTCATATCGGACGATGAATGAAATGATGTACAAATGAGTACAGGATACATAGAGCTTAGAGTTACCAGACATTCATCTTTCAGGAAAAGAGAAAACCTCCAACGTTATGTCATATCGGACGATGAATGAAATGATGTACAAATGAGTACAGGGTACATAGAGCTCAGAGTTACCAGACATTTATCTTTCAGGATAAGAGAAAACCTCCAACGTTAGGTCATATCGGACGATGAATGAAATGATGTTCATATGAGTACAGGGTACATAGAGCTTAGAGTAACCAGACATTAATCTTTCAGGATAAGAGGAAACCTCCAAGGTTAAGTCATATCGGACGATGAATGAAATGATGTTCAAATGAGTACAGGGTACATAGAGCTTAGAGATACCAGACATTCATCTTTCAGGATAAGAGAAAACCTCCAACGTTAAGTCATATCGGACGATGAATGAAATGATGTACAAATGAGTACAGGGTACATAGAGCTTAGTGTTACCAGACATTCATCTTTCAGGATAAGAGAAAACCTCCGACGTTAAGTCATATCACACGATGAATGAAATGATGTTCAAATGAGTACAGGGTACATTGAGCTTAGACTTACCAGACATTCATCTTTCAGGATAAGAGAAAACCTTCAACCTTAAGTCATATCAACGATGAATGAAATGATGTTCAAATGAGTACAGGGTACATAGAGCTTAGAGTTACCAGATATTCATCTTACAGGATAAGAGAAAACCTCCAACGTTAAGTCATATCGAACGATGAATGAAATGCTGTTCATATAAGTACAGGGTACATAGAGCTTAGAGTTACCAGACATTCATCTTTCAGGATAAGAGAAAACCTCCAACCTTAAGTCATACCAACGATGAATGAAATGATGTTCAAATGAGTACAGGGTACATAGAGCTTAGAGTTACCAGACATTCATCTTTCAGGATAAGAGAAAACCTCCAACGTTAAGTCATATCGGACGACGAATGAAATGATATTCAAATGAGTACAGGGTACATAGAGCTTAGAGTTACCAGACATTCATCTTTCAGGATTAGAGAAAACCTCCAACGTTATGTCATATCGGACGATGAATGAAATGATGTTCAAATGAGTACAGGGTACGTAGGGCTAAGAGCTACCAGACATTCATCTTTCAGTATAAGAGAAAACCTCCAACGTTAAGTCTTATCGGACGACGAATGAAATGATATTCAAATGAGTACAGGGTACATAGAGCTTAGAGTTACCAGACATTCATCCTTCAGGATAAGAGAAAACCTCCAACGTTAAGTCATATCGGACAATGAATGAAATTATGTTCAAATGAGTGCAGGGTATATAGAGCTTAGAGTTACCAGACATTCATCTTTCAGGATAAGAGAAAACCTCCAACGTTAAGTCATATCGAACGATGAATAAAATTATGTTCAAATGAGTACAGGGTATATAGAGCTTAGAGTTACCAGACATTCATCTTTCAGGATTAGGGAAAACCTCCAACGTTAAGTCATATCGGACGATGAATGAAATGATGTTCAAATGAGTACAGGGTACATAGAGCTTAGAGTTACCAGACATTCATCTTTCAGGATAAGAGAAAACCTCCAACGTTAAGTCATATCGGACGATGAATGAAATGATGTGCTAACGAGTAAGGGTACATAGAGCTTAGAGTTACCAGACATTCATCTTTCAGGATTAGAGAAAACCTCCAACGTTAAGTCATATCGGACGATGAATGAAATGATGTTCAAATGAGTACAGGGTACGTAGAGCTAAGAGTTACCAGACATTCATCTTTCAGTATAAGAGAAAACCTCCAACGTTAAGTCTTATCGGACGACGAATGAAATGATATTCAAATGAGTACAGGGTACATAGAGCTTAGAGTTACCAGATATTCATCCTTCAGGATAAGAGAAAACCTCCAACGTTAAGCCATATCGGACGATGAATGAAATGATGTTTAAATGAGTACAGGGTACATAGCGCTTAGAGTTACCAGACATGCATCCTTAAGGATAAGGGAAAACCTCCAACGTTAAGTCATATCGGACGCCGAATGAAATGATGTTCAAATGAGTACAGAGTACGTAGAGCTTAGAGTAACCAGACATTCATCTTTCAGGATAAGAGAAAACCTCCAACGTTAAGTCATATCGGACGACGAATGAAATGATGTTCAAATGAGTACAGGGTACGTAGAGCTTAGAGTTACCTAGACATTCATCTTTTAGGATAAGAAAAAACCTCCAACGTTAAGTCATATCGAACGATGAATGAAATGATGTTCAAATGAGTAAAAGGTACATAGAGCTTAGAGTTACCTGACATTCATCTTTTAGGATAAGAGAAAACCTCCAACGTTAAGTCATAACGGACGACGAATGAAATGATGTTCAAATGAGTTACGAGTACATAGGGCTTTCAGTTAACATCTATTCATCTTTCAGAATAAGAGAAAACCTCCAACGTTAAGTCATATCGGAAGATTAATGAAATGATGTTCAAATGAGTACAGGGTACATAGAGCTTTGAGTTACCAGACATTCATCTTTCAGGATAAGAGAAAACCTCCAACGTTAAGTCATATCGGACAATGAATGAAATGATGTTCAAATGAGTACAGGGTACATAGAGCTTTGAGTTACCAGACATTCATCTTTCAGGATAAGAGAAAACCTCCAACGTTAAGTCATATCGGACAATGAATGAAATGATGTTCAAATGAGTACAGGGTACATAGAGCTTTGAGTTACCAGACATTCATCTTTCAGGATAAGAGAAAACCGCCAACGTTAAGTCATATCGGAAGATTAATGAAATGATGTTCAAATGAGTACAGGGTACATAGAGCTTTGAGTTACCAGACATTCATCTTTCAGGATAAGAGAAAACCTCCAACGTTAAGTCATATCGGACAATGAATGAAATGATGTTCAAATGAGTACAGGGTACATAGAGCTTTGAGTTACCAGACATTCATCTTTCAGGATAAGAGAAAACCTCCAACGTTAAGTCATATCGGACAATGAATGAAATGATGTTCAAATGAGTACAGGGTACATAGAGATAAGGGTAGCCAGACATTCATCTTTCAGAATAAGAGAAAACCTCCAACGTTAAGTCATATCGGACGATGAATGAAATGATGTTGAAATGAGTACAGGGTACATAGAGCTTTGAGTTACCAGACATTCATATTTTAGGATAAGAGAAAACCTCCAACGTTAAGTCATATCGGACGATGAATGAAATGATGTTCAAATGAGTACAGGGTACATAGAGCTTTGAGTTACCAGACATTCATATTTTAGGATAAAAGAAAACCTCCAACGTTAAGTCATATCGGACGATGAATGAAATGATGTTCAAATGAGTACAGGGTAGATAGAGCTTAGAGTTACCAGACATTCATCTTTCAGGATAAGAGAAAACCTCCAACGTTAAGTCATATCGGACGATGAATGAAATGATGTTCAAATGAGTACAGAGTACGTAGAGCTTAGAGTTACCAGACATTCATCCTTAAGGATAAGAGAAAACCTCCAACGTTAAGTCGTATCGGACGATGAATGAAATGATGTTCAAATGAGTACAGAGTACGTAGAGCTTAGAGTTACCAGACATTAATCCTTAAGGATAGGAGAGAACCTCCAACGTTAAGTCATATCGGACGATGAATGACATGATGTTCAAATGAGTACAGAGTACGTAGAGCTTAGAGATATCAGACATTCATCTTTCAGGATAAGAGAAAACCTCCAAAGTTAAGTCATATCGGACGATGAATGAAATTATGTTCAAATGAGTACAGGGTACATACAGCTTATAGTTACCAGACTTTCATCTTTCCGGATAAGAGAAAACCTCCAAAGTTAAGTCATATCACACGATGAGTGAAATGATGTCCATAAGAGTACAGGACACATAGAGCTTAGAGTTACTAGACATTCATCTTTCAGTATAAGAGAAAACCTCCAACGTTAAGTCTTATCGGACGACGAATGAAATGATATTCAAATGAGTACAGGGTACATAGACCTTAGAGTTACCAGATATTCATCCTTCAGGATAAGAGAAAACCTCCAACGTTAAGCCATATCGGACGATGAATGAAATGATGTTTAAATGAGTACAGGGTACATAGCGCTTAGAGTTGCCAGACAAGCATCCTTAAGGATAAGGGAAAACCTCCAACGTTAAGTCATATCGGACGCCGAATGAAATGATGTTCAAATGAGTACAGAGTACGTAGAGCTTAGAGTAACCAGACATTCATCTTTCAGGATAAGAGAAAACCTCCAACGTTAAGTCATATCGGACGAGGAATGAAATGATGTTCAAATGAGTACAGGGTACGTAGAGCTTAGAGTTACCTAGACATTCATCTTTTAGGATAAGAGAAAACCTCCAACGTTAAGTCATATCGAACGATGAATGAAAAGATGTTCAAATGAGTAAAAGGTACATAGAGCTTAGAGTTACCTGACATTCATCTTTCAGGATAAGAGAAAACCTCCAACGTTAAGTCATAACGGACGACGAATGAAATGATGTTCAAATGAGTAACGAGTACATAGAGCTTTCAGTTAACATATATTCATCTTTCAGAATAAGAGAAAACCTCCAACGTTAAGTCATATCGGAAGATTAATGAAATGATGTTCAAATGAGTACAGGGTACATAGAGCTTTGAGTTACCAGACATTCATCTTTCAGGATAAGAGAAAACCTCCAACGTTAAGTCATATCGGACAATGAATGAAATGATGTTCAAATGAGTACAGGGTACATAGAGATAAGAGTAACCAGACATTCATCTTTCAGAATAAGAGAAAACCTCCAACGTTAAGTCATATCGGACGATGAATGAAATGATGTTGAAATGAGTACAGGGTACATAGGGCTTTGAGTTACCAGACATTCATATTTTAGGATAAGAGAAAACCTCCAACGTTAAGTCATATCGGACGATGAATGAAATGATGTTCAAATGAGTACAGGGTACATAGAGCTTTGAGTTACCAGACATTCATATTTTAGGATAAAAGAAAACCTCCAACGTTAAGTCATATCGGACGATGAATGAAATGATGTTCAAATGAGTACAGGGTACATAGAGCTTAGAGTTACCAGACATTCATCTTTCAGGATAAGAGAAAACCTCCAACGTTAAGTCATATCGTACGATGAATGAAATGATGTTCAAATGAGTACAGAGTACGTAGAGCTTAGAGTTACCAGACATTCATCCTTAAGGATAAGAGAAAACCTCCAACGTTAAGTCGTATCGGACGATGAATGAAATGATGTTCAAATGAGTACAGAGTAGGTAGAGCTTAGAGTTTCCAGACATTAATCCTTAAGGATAGGAGAGAACCTCCAACGTTAAGTCATATCGGACGATGTATGAAATGATGTTCAAATGAGTACAGAGTACGTAGAGCTTAGAGATATCAGACATTCATCTTTCAGGATAAAGAAAACCTCCAAAGTTAAGTCATATCGGACGACGAATGAAATGATGTACAAATGAGTGCAGGATACATAGAGCTTAGAGATACCAGACTTTCATCTTTCCGGATAAGAGAAAACCTCCAACGTTAAGTCATATCACACGATGAGTGAAATGATGTCCAAAAGAGTACAGGACACATAGAGCTTAGAGTTACTAGACATTCATCCTTTAGGATAAGAGAAAACCTCCAACGTTAAGTCATATCGGACGATGAATGAAATGATGTTCAAATGAGTACAGGGTACATAGAGCTTAGAGTTACCAGACATTCATCTTTCAGGATAAGAGCAAACCTCCAACGTTAAGTCATATCGGACGATGAATGAAATGATGTTCAAATGAGTACAGGGTACATAGAGCTTAGAGATACCAGACATTCATCTTTCAGGATAAGAGAAAACCTCCAACGTTAAGTCATATCGGACGATGAATGAAATGATGTACAAATGAGTGCAGGATACATAGAGCTTAGAGATACCAGACATTCATCTTTCAGGAAAAGAGGAAACCTCCAACGTTATGTCATATCGGACGATGAATGAAATGATGTACAAATGAGTACAGGGTACATAGAGCTTAGAGTTACCAGACATTTATCTTTCAGGATAAGAGAAAACCTCCAACGTTAGGTCATATCGGACGATGAATGAAATGATGTTCATATGAGTACAGGGTACATAGAGCTTAGAGTTACCAGACATTAATCTTTCAGGATAAGAGGAAACCTCCAAGGTTAAGTCATATCGGACGATGAATGAAATGATGTTCAAATGAGTACAGGGTACATAGAGCTTAGAGATACCAGACATTCATCTTTCAGGATAAGAGAAAACCTCCAACGTTAAGTCATATCGGACGATGAATGAAATGATGTACAAATGAGTACAGGGTACATAGAGCTTAGAGTTACCAGACATTCATCTTTCAGGATAAGAGAAAACCTCCGACGTTAAGTCATATCACACGATGAATGAAATGATGTTCAAATGAGTACAGGGTACATTGAGCTTAGACTTACCAGACATTCATCTTTCAGGATAAGAGAAAACCTTCAACCTTAAGTCATTTCAACGATGAATGAAATGATGTTCAAATGAGTACAGGGTACATAGAGCTTAGAGTTACCAGATATTCATCTTACAGGATAAGAGAAAACCTCCAACGTTAAGTCATATCGAACGATGAATGAAATGCTGTTCATATAAGTACAGGGTACATAGAGCTTAGAGTTACCAGACATTCATCTTTCAGGATAAGAGAAAACCTCCAACCTTAAGTCATATCAACGATGAATGAAATGATGTTCAAATGAGTACAGGGTACATAGAGCTTTGAGTTACCAGACATTCATATTTTAGGATAAAAGAAAACCTCCAACGTTAAGTCATATCGGACGATGAATGAAATGATGTTCAAATGAGTACAGGGTACATAGAGCTTAGAGTTACCAGACATTCATCTTTCAGGATAAGAGAAAACCTCCAACGTTAAGTCATATCGTACGATGAATGAAATGATGTTCAAATGAGTACAGAGTACGTAGAGCTTAGAGTTACCAGACATTCATCCTTAAGGATAAGAGAAAACCTCCAACGTTAAGTCGTATCGGACGATGAATTAAATGATGTTCAAATGAGTACAGAGTACGTAGAGCTTAAAGTTACCAGACATTAATCCTTAAGGATAGGAGAGAACCTCCAACGTTAAGTCATATCGGACGATGTATGAAATGATGTTCAAATGAGTACAGAGTACGTAGAGCTTAGAGATATCAGACATTCATCTTTCAGGATAAGAGAAAACCTCCAAAGTTAAGTCATATCGGACGATGAATGAAATGATGTTCAAATGAGTACAGGGTACATAGAGATAAGGGTAACCAGACATTCATCTTTCAGAATAAGAGAAAACCTCCAACGTTAAGTCATATCGGACGATGAATGAAATGATGTTGAAAAGAGTACAGGACACATAGAGCTTAGAGTTACTAGACATTCATCCTTTAGGATAAGAGAAAACCTCCAACGTTAGGTCATATCGGACGATGAATGAAATGATGTTCAAATGAGTACAGGGTACATAGAGCTTACAGTTACCAGACATTCATCTTTCAGGATAAGAGCAAACCTCCAACGTTAAGTCATATCGGACGATGAATGAAATGATGTTCAAATGAGTACAGGGTACATAGAGCTTAGAGATACCAGACATTCATCTTTCAGTATAAGAGAAAACCTCCAACGTTAAGTCATATCGGACGATGAATGAAATGATGTACAAATGAGTACAGGATACATAGAGCTTAGAGTTACCAGACATTCATCTTTCAGGAAAAGAGAAAACCTCCAACGTTATGTCATATCGGACGATGAATGAAATGATGTACAAATGAGTACAGGGTACATAGAGCTCAGAGTTACCAGACATTTATCTTTCAGGATAAGAGAAAACCTCCAACGTTAGGTCATATCGGACGATGAATGAAATGATGTTCATATGAGTACAGGGTACATAGAGCTTAGAGTAACCAGACATTAATCTTTCAGGATAAGAGGAAACCTCCAAGGTTAAGTCATATCGGACGATGAATGAAATGATGTTCAAATGAGTACAGGGTACATAGAGCTTAGAGATACCAGACATTCATCTTTCAGGATAAGAGAAAACCTCCAACGTTAAGTCATATCGGACGATGAATGAAATGATGTACAAATGAGTACAGGGTACATAGAGCTTAGTGTTACCAGACATTCATCTTTCAGGATAAGAGAAAACCTCCGACGTTAAGTCATATCACACGATGAATGAAATGATGTTCAAATGAGTACAGGGTACATTGAGCTTAGACTTACCAGACATTCATCTTTCAGGATAAGAGAAAACCTTCAACCTTAAGTCATATCAACGATGAATGAAATGATGTTCAAATGAGTACAGGGTACATAGAGCTTAGAGTTACCAGATATTCATCTTACAGGATAAGAGAAAACCTCCAACGTTAAGTCATATCGAACGATGAATGAAATGCTGTTCATATAAGTACAGGGTACATAGAGCTTAGAGTTACCAGACATTCATCTTTCAGGATAAGAGAAAACCTCCAACCTTAAGTCATACCAACGATGAATGAAATGATGTTCAAATGAGTACAGGGTACATAGAGCTTAGAGTTACCAGACATTCATCTTTCAGGATAAGAGAAAACCTCCAACGTTAAGTCATATCGGACGACGAATGAAATGATATTCAAATGAGTACAGGGTACATAGAGCTTAGAGTTACCAGACATTCATCTTTCAGGATTAGAGAAAACCTCCAACGTTATGTCATATCGGACGATGAATGAAATGATGTTCAAATGAGTACAGGGTACGTAGGGCTAAGAGCTACCAGACATTCATCTTTCAGTATAAGAGAAAACCTCCAACGTTAAGTCTTATCGGACGACGAATGAAATGATATTCAAATGAGTACAGGGTACATAGAGCTTAGAGTTACCAGACATTCATCCTTCAGGATAAGAGAAAACCTCCAACGTTAAGTCATATCGGACAATGAATGAAATTATGTTCAAATGAGTGCAGGGTATATAGAGCTTAGAGTTACCAGACATTCATCTTTCAGGATAAGAGAAAACCTCCAACGTTAAGTCATATCGAACGATGAATAAAATTATGTTCAAATGAGTACAGGGTATATAGAGCTTAGAGTTACCAGACATTCATCTTTCAGGATTAGGGAAAACCTCCAACGTTAAGTCATATCGGACGATGAATGAAATGATGTTCAAATGAGTACAGGGTACATAGAGCTTAGAGTTACCAGACATTCATCTTTCAGGATAAGAGAAAACCTCCAACGTTAAGTCATATCGGACGATGAATGAAATGATGTGCTAACGAGTACAGGGTACATAGAGCTTAGAGTTACCAGACATTCATCTTTCAGGATTAGAGAAAACCTCCAACGTTAAGTCATATCGGACGATGAATGAAATGATGTTCAAATGAGTACAGGGTACGTAGAGCTAAGAGTTACCAGACATTCATCTTTCAGTATAAGAGAAAACCTCCAACGTTAAGTCTTATCGGACGACGAATGAAATGATATTCAAATGAGTACAGGGTACATAGAGCTTAGATTTAGCAGATATTCATCCTTCAGGATAAGAGAAAACCTCCAACGTTAAGCCATATCGGACGATGAATGAAATGATGTTTAAATGAGTACAGGGTACATAGCGCTTAGAGTTACCAGACATGCATCCTTAAGGATAAGGGAAAACCTCCAACGTTAAGTCATATCGGACGCCGAATGAAATGATGTTCAAATGAGTACAGAGTACGTAGAGCTTAGAGTAACCAGACATTCATCTTTCAGGATAAGAGAAAACCTCCAACGTTAAGTCATATCGGGCGACGAATGAAATGATGTTCAAATGAGTACAGGGTACGTAGAGCTTAGAGTTACCTAGACATTCATCTTTTAGGATAAGAAAAAACCTCCAACGTTAAGTCATATCGAACGATGAATGAAATGATGTTCAAATGAGTAAAAGGTACATAGAGCTTAGAGTTACCTGACATTCATCTTTTAGGATAAGAGAAAACCTCCAACGTTAAGTCATAACGGACGACGAATGAAATGATGTTCAAATGAGTTACGAGTACATAGGGCTTTCAGTTAACATCTATTCATCTTTCAGAATAAGAGAAAACCTCCAACGTTAAGTCATATCGGAAGATTAATGAAATGATGTTCAAATGAGTACAGGGTACATAGAGCTTTGAGTTACCAGACATTCATCTTTCAGGATAAGAGAAAACCTCCAACGTTAAGTCATATCGGACAATGAATGAAATGATGTTCAAATGAGTACAGGGTACATAGAGCTTTGAGTTACCAGACATTCATCTTTCAGGATAAGAGAAAACCTCCAACGTTAAGTCATATCGGACAATGAATGAAATGATGTTCAAATGAGTACAGGGTACATAGAGCTTTGAGTTACCAGACATTCATCTTTCAGGATAAGAGAAAACCGCCAACGTTAAGTCATATCGGAAGATTAATGAAATGATGTTCAAATGAGTACAGGGTACATAGAGCTTTGAGTTACCAGACATTCATCTTTCAGGATAAGAGAAAACCTCCAACGTTAAGTCATATCGGACAATGAATGAAATGATGTTCAAATGAGTACAGGGTACATAGAGCTTTGAGTTACCAGACATTCATCTTTCAGGATAAGAGAAAACCTCCAACGTTAAGTCATATCGGACAATGAATGAAATGATGTTCAAATGAGTACAGGGTACATAGAGATAAGGGTAACCAGACATTCATCTTTCAGAATAAGAGAAAACCTCCAACGTTAAGTCATATCGGACGATGAATGAAATGATGTTGAAATGAGTACAGGGTACATAGAGCTTTGAGTTACCAGACATTCATATTTTAGGATAAGAGAAAACCTCCAACGTTAAGTCATATCGGACGATGAATGAAATGATGTTCAAATGAGTACAGGGTACATAGAGCTTTGAGTTACCAGACATTCATATTTTAGGATAAAAGAAAACCTCCAACGTTAAGTCATATCGGACGATGAATGAAATGATGTTCAAATGAGTACAGGGTAGATAGAGCTTAGAGTTACCAGACATTCATCTTTCAGGATAAGAGAAAACCTCCAACGTTAAGTCATATCGGACGATGAATGAAATGATGTTCAAATGAGTACAGAGTACGTAGAGCTTAGAGTTACCAGACATTCATCCTTAAGGATAAGAGAAAACCTCCAACGTTAAGTCGTATCGGACGATGAATGAAATGATGTTCAAATGAGTACAGAGTACGTAGAGCTTAGAGTTACCAGACATTAATCCTTAAGGATAGGAGAGAACCTCCAACGTTAAGTCATATCGGACGATGAATGAAATGATGTTCAAATGAGTACAGAGTACGTAGAGCTTAGAGATATCAGACATTCATCTTTCAGGATAAGAGAAAACCTCCAAAGTTAAGTCATATCGGACGATGAATGAAATTATGTTCAAATGAGTACAGGGTACATACAGCTTATAGTTACCAGACTTTCATCTTTCCGGATAAGAGAAAACCTCCAAAGTTAAGTCATATCACACGATGAGTGAAATGATGTCCATAAGAGTACAGGACACATAGAGCTTAGAGTTACTAGACATTCATCTTTCAGTATAAGAGAAAACCTCCAACGTTAAGTCTTATCGGACGACGAATGAAATGATATTCAAATGAGTACAGGGTACATAGAGCTTAGAGTTACCAGATATTCATCCTTCAGGATAAGAGAAAACCTCCAACGTTAAGCCATATCGGACGATGAATGAAATGATGTTTAAATGAGTACAGGGTACATAGCGCTTAGAGTTGCCAGACATGCATCCTTAAGGATAAGGGAAAACCTCCAACGTTAAGTCATATCGGACGCCGAATGAAATGATGTTCAAATGAGTACAGAGTACGTAGAGCTTAGACGAACCAGACATTCATCTTTCAGGATAAGAGAAAACCTCCAACGTTAAGTCATATCGGACGACGAATGAAATGATGTTCAAATGAGTACAGGGTACGTAGAGCTTAGAGTTACCTAGACATTCATCTTTTAGTATAAGAGAAAACCTCCAACGTTAAGTCATATCGAACGATGAATGAAATGATGTTCAAATGAGTAAAAGGTACATAGAGCTTAGAGTTACCTGACATTCATCTTTCAGGATAAGAGAAAACCTCCAACGTTAAGTCATAACGGACGACGAATGAAATGATGTTCAAATGAGTAACGAGTACATAGAGCTTTCAGTTAACATATATTCATCTTTCAGAATAAGAGAAAACCTCCAACGTTAAGTCATATCGGAAGATTAATGAAATGATGTTCAAATGAGTACAGGGTACATAGAGCTTTGAGTTACCAGACATTCATCTTTCAGGATAAGAGAAAACCTCCAACGTTAAGTCATATCGGACAATGAATGAAATGATGTTCAAATGAGTACAGGGTACATAGAGATAAGAGTAACCAGACATTCATCTTTCAGAATAAGAGAAAACCTCCAACGTTAAGTCATATCGGACGATGAATGAAATGATGTTGAAATGAGTACAGGGTACATAGGGCTTTGAGTTACCAGACATTCATATTTTAGGATAAGAGAAAACCTCCAACGTTAAGTCATATCGGACGATGAATGAAATGATGTTCAAATGAGTACAGGGTACATAGAGCTTTGAGTTACCAGACATTCATATTTTAGGATAAAAGAAAACCTCCAACGTTAAGTCATATCGGACGATGAATGAAATGATGTTCAAATGAGTACAGGGTACATAGAGCTTAGAGTTACCAGACATTCATCTTTCAGGATAAGAGAAAACCTCCAACGTTAAGTCATATCGTACGATGAATGAAATGATGTTCAAATGAGTACAGAGTACGTAGAGCTTAGAGTTACCAGACATTCATCCTTAAGGATAAGAGAAAACCTCCAACGTTAAGTCGTATCGGACGATGAATGAAATGATGTTCAAATGAGTACAGAGTAGGTAGAGCTTAGAGTTACCAGACATTAATCCTTAAGGATAGGAGAGAACCTCCAACGTTAAGTCATATCGGACGATGTATGAAATGATGTTCAAATGAGTACAGAGTACGTAGAGCTTAGAGATATCAGACATTCATCTTTCAGGATAAGAGAAAACCTCCAAAGTTAAGTCATATCGGACGACGAATGAAAATATGTTCAAATGAGTACAGGGTACATACAGCTTATAGTTACCAGACTTTCATCTTTCCGGATAAGAGAAAACCTCCAACGTTAAGTCATATCACACGATGAGTGAAATGATGTCCAAAAGAGTACAGGACACATAGAGCTTAGAGTTACTAGACATTCATCCTTTAGGATAAGAGAAAACCTCCAACGTTAGGTCATATCGGACGATGAATGAAATGATGTTCAAATGAGTACAGGGTACATAGAGCTTAGAGTTACCAGACATTCATCTTTCAGGATAAGAGCAAACCTCCAACGTTAAGTCATATCGGACGATGAATGAAATGATGTTCAAATGAGTACAGGGTACATAGAGCTTAGAGATACCAGACATTCATCTTTCAGGATAAGAGAAAACCTCCAACGTTAAGTCATATCGGACGATGAATGAAATGATGTACAAATGAGTGCAGGATACATAGAGCTTAGAGATACCAGACATTCATCTTTCAGGAAAAGAGGAAACCTCCAACGTTATGTCATATCGGACGATGAATGAAATGATGTACAAATGAGTACAGGGTACATAGAGCTTAGAGTTACCAGACATTTATCTTTCAGGATAAGAGAAAACCTCCAACGTTAGGTCATATCGGACGATGAATGAAATGATGTTCATATGAGTACAGGGTACATAGAGCTTAGAGTTACCAGACATTAATCTTTCAGGATAAGAGGAAACCTCCAAGGTTAAGTCATATCGGACGATGAATGAAATGATGTTCAAATGAGTACAGGGTACATAGAGCTTAGAGATACCAGACATTCATCTTTCAGGATAAGAGAAAACCTCCAACGTTAAGTCATATCGGACGATGAATGAAATGATGTACAAATGAGTACAGGGTACATAGAGCTTAGAGTTACCAGACATTCATCTTTCAGGATAAGAGAAAACCTCCGACGTTAAGTCATATCACACGATGAATGAAATGATGTTCAAATGAGTACAGGGTACATTGAGCTTAGACTTACCAGACATTCATCTTTCAGGATAAGAGAAAACCTTCAACCTTAAGTCATTTCAACGATGAATGAAATGATGTTCAAATGAGTACAGGGTACATAGAGCTTAGAGTTACCAGATATTCATCTTACAGGATAAGAGAAAACCTCCAACGTTAAGTCATATCGAACGATGAATGAAATGCTGTTCATATAAGTACAGGGTACATAGAGCTTAGAGTTACCAGACATTCATCTTTCAGGATAAGAGAAAACCTCCAACCTTAAGTCATATCAACGATGAATGAAATGATGTTCAAATGAGTACAGGGTACATAGAGCTTAGAGTTACCAGACATTCATCTTTCAGGATAAGAGGAAACCTCCAACGTTAAGTCATATCGGACGACGAATGAAATGATATTCAAATGAGTACAGGGTACATAGAGCTTAGAGTTACCAGACATTCATCTTTCAGGATTAGAGAAAACCTCCAACGTTATGTCATATCGGACGATGAATGAAATGATGTTCAAATGAGTACAGGGTACGTAGGGCTAAGAGCTACCAGACATTCATCTTTCAGTATAAGAGAAAACCTCCAACGTTAAGTCTTATCGGACGACGAATGAAATGATATTCAAATGAGTACAGGGCACATAGAGCTTAGAGTTACCAGACATTCATCCTTCAGGATAAGAGAAAACCTCCAACGTTAAGTCATATCGGACAATGAATGAAATTATGTTCAAATGAGTGCAGGGTATATAGAGCTTAGAGTTACCAGACATTCATCTTTCAGGATAAGAGAAAACCTCCAACGTTAAGTCATATCGAACGATGAATAAAATTATGTTCAAATGAGTACAGGGTATATAGAGCTTAGAGTTACCAGACATTCATCTTTCAGGATTAGGGAAAACCTCCAACGTTAAGTCATATCGGACGATGAATGAAATGATGTTCAAATGAGTACAGGGTACATAGAGCTTAGAGTTACCAGACATTCATCTTTCAGGATAAGAGAAAACCTCCAACGTTAAGTCATATCGGACGACGAATGAAATGATATTCAAATGAGTACAGGGTACATAGAGCTTAGAGTTACCAGACGTTCATCTTTCAGGATTAGAGAAAACCTCCAACGTTAAGTCATATCGGACGATGAATGAAATGATGTTCAAATAAGTACAGGGTACGTAGAGCTAAGAGTTACCAGACATTCATCTTTCAGTATAAGAGAAAACCTCCAACGTTAAGTCTTATCGGACGACGAATGAAATGATATTCAAATGAGTACAGGGTACATAGAGCTTAGAGTTACCAGATATTCATCCTTCAGGATAAGAGAAAACCTCCAACGTTAAGCCATATCGGACGATGAATGAAATGATGTTTAAATGAGTACAGGGTACATAGCGCTTAGAGTTACCAAACATGCATCCTTAAGGATAAGGGAAAACCTCCAACGTTAAGTCATATCGGACGCCGAATGAAATGATGTTCAAATGAGTACAGAGTACGTAGAGCTTAGAGTAACCAGACATTCATCTTTCAGGATAAGAGAAAACCTCCAACGTTAAGTCATATCGGACGACGAATGATGTTCAAATGAGTACAGGGTACGTAGAGCTTAGAGTTACCCAGACATTCATCTTTTAGGATAAGAGAAAACCTCCAACGTTAAGTCATATCGAACGATGAATGAAATGATGTTCAAATGAGTAAAAGGTACATAGAGCTTAGAGTTACCTGACATTCATCTTTCAGGATAAGAGAAAACCTCCAACGTTAAGTCATAACGGACGACGAATGAAATGATGTTCAAATGAGTAACGAAAACATAGAGCTTTCAGTTAACATATGTTCATCTTTCAGAATAAGAGAAAACCTCCAACGTTAAGTCATATCGGAAGATTAATGAAATGATGTTCAAATGAGTACAGGGTACATAGAGCTTTGAGTTACCAGACATTCATCTTTCAGGATAAGAGAAAACCTCCAACGTTAAGTCATATCGGACAATGAATGAAATGATGTTCAAATGAGTACAGGGTACATAGAGATAAGAGTAACCAGACATTCATCTTTCAGAATAAGAGAAAACCTCCAACGTTAAGTCATATCGGACGATGAATGAAATGATGTGAAATGAGTACAGGGTACATAGAGCTTTGAGTTACCAGACATTCATATTTTAGGATAAGAGAAAACCTCCAACGTTAAGTCATATCGGACGATGAATGAAATGATGTTCAAATGAGTACAGGGTACATAGAGCTTTGAGTTACTAGACATTCATATTTTAGGATAAAAGAAAACCTCCAACGTTAAGTCATATCGGACGATAAATGAAATGATGTTCAAATGAGTACAGGGTACATAGAGCTTAGAGTTACCAGACATTCATCTTTCAGGATAAGAGAAAACCTCCAACGTTAAGTCATATCGGACGATGAATGAAATGATGTTCAAATGAGTACAGAGTACGTAGAGCTTAGAGTTACCAGACATTCATCCTTAAGGATAAGAGAAAACCTCCAACGTTAAGTCGTATCGGACGATGAATGAAATGATGTTCAAATGAGTACAGAGTACGTAGAGCTTAGAGTTACCAGACATTATTCCTTAAGGATAGGAGAGAACCTCCAACGTTAAGTCATATCGGACGATGAATGAAATGATGTTCAAATGAGTACAGAGTACGTAGAGCTTAGAGATATCAGACATTCATCTTTCAGGATAAGAGAAAACCTCCAAAGTTAAGTCATATCGGACGATGAATGAAATTATGTTCAAATGAGTACAGGGTACATACAGCTTATAGTTACCAGACTTTCATCTTTCCGGATAAGAGAAAACCTCCAACGTTAAGTCATATCACACGATGAGTGAAATGATGTCCAAAAGAGTACAGGACACATAGAGCTTAGAGTTACTAGACATTCATCCTTTAGGATAAGAGAAAACCTCCAACGTTAGGTCATATCGGACGATGAATGAAATGATGTTCAAATGAGTACAGGGTACATAGAGCTTAGAGTTACCAGACATTCATCTTTCAGGATAAGAGCAAACCTCCAACGTTAAGTCATATCGGACGATGAATGAAATGATGTTCAAATGAGTACAGGGTACATAGAGCTTAGAGATACCAGACATTCATCTTTCAGGATAAGAGAAAACCTCCAACGTTAAGTCATATCGGACGATGAATGAAATGATGTACAAATGAGTACAGGATACATAGAGCTTAGAGTTACCAGACATTCATCTTTCAGGAAAAGAGAAAACCTCCAACGTTATGTCATATCGGACGATGAATGAAATGATGTACAAATGAGTACAGGGTACATAGAGCTTGGAGTTACCAGACATTTATCTTTCAGGATAAGAGAAAACCTCCAACGTTAGGTCATATCGGACGATGAATGAAATGATGTTCATATGAGTACAGGGTACATAGAGCTTAGAGTTACCAGACATTAATCTTTCAGGATAAGAGGAAACCTCCAAGGTTAAGTCATATCGGACGATGAATGAAACGATGTTCAAATGAGTACAGGGTACATAGAGCTTAGAGATACCAGACATTCATCTTTCAGGATAAGAGAAAACCTCCAACGTTAAGTCATATCGGACGATGAATGAAATGATGTACAAATGAGTACAGGGTACATAGAGCTCAGAGTTACCAGACATTCATCTTTCAGGATAAGAGAAAACCTCCGACGTTAAGTCATATCACACGATGAATGAAATGATGTTCAAATGAGTACAGGGTACATTGAGCTTAGACTTACCAGACATTCATCTTTCAGGATAAGAGAAAACCTTCAACCTTAAGTCATATCAACGATGAATGAAATGATGTTCAAATGAGTACAGGGTACATAGAGCTTAGAGTTACCAGATATTCATCTTACAGGATGAGAGAAAACCTCCAACGTTAAGTCATATCGAACGATGAATGAAATGCTGTTCATATAAGTACAGGGTACATAGAGCTTAGAGTTACCAGACATTCATCTTTCAGGATAAGAGAAAACCTCCAACCTTATGTCATATCAACGATGAATGAAATGATGTTCAAATGAGTACAGGGTACATAGAGCTTAGAGTTACCAGACATTCATCTTTCAGGATAAGAGAAAACCTCCAACGTTAAGTCATATCGGACGACGAATGAAATGATATTCAAATGAGTACAGGGTACATAGAGCTTAGAGTTACCAGACATTCATCTTTCAGGATTAGAGAAAACCTCCAACGTTATGTCATATCGGACGATGAATGAAATGATGTTCAAATGAGTACAGGGTACGTAGGGCTAAGAGCTACCAGACATTCATCTTTCAGTATAAGAGAAAACCTCCATAGTTAAGTCTTATCGGACGACGAATGAAATGATATTCAAATGAGTACAGGGTACATAGAGCTTAGAGTTACCAGACATTCATCCTTCAGGATAAGAGAAAACCTCCAACGTTAAGTCATATCGGACAATGAATGAAATTATGTTCAAATGAGTGCAGGGTATATAGAGCTTAGAGTAACCAGACATTCATCCTTCAGGATAAGAGAAAACCTCCAACGTTAAGTCATATCGAACGATGAATAAAATTATGTTCAAATGAGTACAGGGTATATAGAGCTTAGAGTTACCAGACATTCATCTTTCAGGATTAGGGAAAACCTCCAACGTTAAGTCATATCGGACGATGAATGAAATGATGTTCAAATGAGTACAGGGTACATAGAGCTTAGAGTTACCAGACATTCATCTTTCAGGATAAGAGAAAACCTCCAACGTTAAGTCATATCGGACGATGAATGAAATGATGTGCTAACGAGTACAGGGTACATAGAGCTTAGAGCTACCAGACATTCATCTTTCAGGATTAGAGAAAACCTCCAACGTTAAGTCATATCGGACGATGAATGAAATGATGTTCAAATGAGTACAGGGTACGTAGAGCTAAGAGTTACCAGACATTCATCTTTCAGTATAAGAGAAAACCTCCAACGTTAAGTCTTATCGGACGACGAATGAAATGATATTCAAATGAGTACAGGGTACATAGAGCTTAGAGTTACCAGATATTCATCCATCAGGATAAGAGAAAACCTCCAACGTTAAGCCATATCGGACGATGAATGAAATGATGTTTAAATGAGTACAGGGTACATAGAGCTTAGAGTTACCAGACATGCATCCTTAAGGATAAGGGAAAACCTCCAACGTTAAGTCATATCGGACGCCGAATGAAATGATGTTCAAATGAGTACAGAGTACGTAGAGCTTAGAGTAACCAGACATTCATCTTTCAGGATAAGAGAAAACCTCCAACGTTAAGTCATATCGGACGACGAATGAAATGATGTTCAAATGAGTACAGGGTACGTAGAGCTTAGAGTTACCTAGACATTCATCTTTTAGGATAAGAGAAAACCTCCAACGTTAAGTCATATCGAACGATGAATGAAATGATGTTCAAATGAGTAAAAGGTACATAGAGCTTAGAGTTACCTGACATTCATCTTTCAGGATAAGAGAAAACCTCCAACGTTAAGTCATAACGGACGACGAATGAAATGATGTTCAAATGAGTAACGAGTACATAGGGCTTTCAGTTACCATATATTCATCTTTCAGAATAAGAGAAAACCTCCAACGTTAAGTCATATCGGAAGATTAATGAAATGATGTTCAAATGAGTACAGGGTACATAGAGCTTTGAGTTACCAGACATTCATCTTTCAGGATAAGAGAAAACCTCCAACGTTAAGTCATATCGGACAATGAACGAAATGATGTTCAAATGAGTACAGGGTACATAGAGATAAGAGTAACCAGACATTCATCTTTCAGAATAAGAGAAAACCTCCAACGTTAAGTCATATCGGACGATGAATGAAATTATGTGAAATGAGTACAGGGTACATAGAGCTTTGAGTTACCAGACATTCATATTTTAGGATAAGAGAAAACCTCCAACGTTAAGTCATATCGGACGATGAATGAAATGATGTTCAAATGAGTACAGGGTACATAGAGCTTTGAGTTACCAGACATTCATATTTTAGGATAAAAGAAAACCTCCAACGTTATGTCATATCGGACGATGAATGAAATGATGTTCAAATGAGTACAGGGTACGTAGGGCTAAGAGCTACCAGACATTCATCTTTCAGTATAAGAGAAAACCTCCAACGTTAAGTCTTATCGGACGACGAATGAAATGATATTCAAATGAGTACAGGGCACATAGAGCTTAGAGTTACCAGACATTCATCCTTCAGGATAAGAGAAAACCTCCAACGTTAAGTCATATCGGACAATGAATGAAATTATGTTCAAATGAGTGCAGGGTATATAGAGCTTAGAGTTACCAGACATTCATCTTTCAGGATAAGAGAAAACCTCCAACGTTAAGTCATATCGAACGATGAATAAAATTATGTTCAAATGAGTACAGGGTATATAGAGCTTAGAGTTACCAGACATTCATCTTTCAGGATTAGGGAAAACCTCCAACGTTAAGTCATATCGGACGATGAATGAAATGATGTTCAAATGAGTACAGGGTACATAGAGCTTAGAGTTACCAGACATTCATCTTTCAGGATAAGAGAAAACCTCCAACGTTAAGTCATATCGGACGACGAATGAAATGATATTCAAATGAGTACAGGGTACATAGAGCTTAGAGTTACCAGACGTTCATCTTTCAGGATTAGAGAAAACCTCCAACGTTAAGTCATATCGGACGATGAATGAAATGATGTTCAAATAAGTACAGGGTACGTAGAGCTAAGAGTTACCAGACATTCATCTTTCAGTATAAGAGAAAACCTCCAACGTTAAGTCTTATCGGACGACGAATGAAATGATATTCAAATGAGTACAGGGTACATAGAGCTTAGAGTTACCAGATATTCATCCTTCAGGATAAGAGAAAACCTCCAACGTTAAGCCATATCGGACGATGAATGAAATGATGTTTAAATGAGTACAGGGTACATAGCGCTTAGAGTTACCAAACATGCATCCTTAAGGATAAGGGAAAACCTCCAACGTTAAGTCATATCGGACGCCGAATGAAATGATGTTCAAATGAGTACAGAGTACGTAGAGCTTAGAGTAACCAGACATTCATCTTTCAGGATAAGAGAAAACCTCCAACGTTAAGTCATATCGGACGACGAATGATGTTCAAATGAGTACAGGGTACGTAGAGCTTAGAGTTACCCAGACATTCATCTTTTAGGATAAGAGAAAACCTCCAACGTTAAGTCATATCGAACGATGAATGAAATGATGTTCAAATGAGTAAAAGGTACATAGAGCTTAGAGTTACCTGACATTCATCTTTCAGGATAAGAGAAAACCTCCAACGTTAAGTCATAACGGACGACGAATGAAATGATGTTCAAATGAGTAACGAAAACATAGAGCTTTCAGTTAACATATGTTCATCTTTCAGAATAAGAGAAAACCTCCAACGTTAAGTCATATCGGAAGATTAATGAAATGATGTTCAAATGAGTACAGGGTACATAGAGCTTTGAGTTACCAGACATTCATCTTTCAGGATAAGAGAAAACCTCCAACGTTAAGTCATATCGGACAATGAATGAAATGATGTTCAAATGAGTGCAGGGTACATAGAGATAAGAGTAACCAGACATTCATCTTTCAGAATAAGAGAAAACCTCCAACGTTAAGTCATATCGGACGATGAATGAAATGATGTGAAATGAGTACAGGGTACATAGAGCTTTGAGTTACCAGACATTCATATTTTAGGATAAGAGAAAACCTCCAACGTTAAGTCATATCGGACGATGAATGAAATGATGTTCAAATGAGTACAGGGTACATAGAGCTTTGAGTTACTAGACATTCATATTTTAGGATAAAAGAAAACCTCCAACGTTAAGTCATATCGGACGATAAATGAAATGATGTTCAAATGAGTACAGGGTACATAGAGCTTAGAGTTACCAGACATTCATCTTTCAGGATAAGAGAAAACCTCCAACGTTAAGTCATATCGGACGATGAATGAAATGATGTTCAAATGAGTACAGAGTACGTAGAGCTTAGAGTTACCAGACATTCATCCTTAAGGATAAGAGAAAACCTCCAACGTTAAGTCGTATCGGACGATGAATGAAATGATGTTCAAATGAGTACAGAGTACGTAGAGCTTAGAGTTACCAGACATTATTCCTTAAGGATAGGAGAGAACCTCCAACGTTAAGTCATATCGGACGATGAATGAAATGATGTTCAAATGAGTACAGAGTACGTAGAGCTTAGAGATATCAGACATTCATCTTTCAGGATAAGAGAAAACCTCCAAAGTTAAGTCATATCGGACGATGAATGAAATTATGTTCAAATGAGTACAGGGTACATACAGCTTATAGTTACCAGACTTTCATCTTTCCGGATAAGAGAAAACCTCCAACGTTAAGTCATATCACACGATGAGTGAAATGATGTCCAAAAGAGTACAGGACACATAGAGCTTAGAGTTACTAGACATTCATCCTTTAGGATAAGAGAAAACCTCCAACGTTAGGTCATATCGGACGATGAATGAAATGATGTTCAAATGAGTACAGGGTACATAGAGCTTAGAGTTACCAGACATTCATCTTTCAGGATAAGAGCAAACCTCCAACGTTAAGTCATATCGGACGATGAATGAAATGATGTTCAAATGAGTACAGGGTACATAGAGCTTAGAGATACCAGACATTCATCTTTCAGGATAAGAGAAAACCTCCAACGTTAAGTCATATCGGACGATGAATGAAATGATGTACAAATGAGTACAGGATACATAGAGCTTAGAGTTACCAGACATTCATCTTTCAGGAAAAGAGAAAACCTCCAACGTTATGTCATATCGGACGATGAATGAAATGATGTACAAATGAGTACAGGGTACATAGAGCTTGGAGTTACCAGACATTTATCTTTCAGGATAAGAGAAAACCTCCAACGTTAGGTCATATCGGACGATGAATGAAATGATGTTCATATGAGTACAGGGTACATAGAGCTTAGAGTTACCAGACATTAATCTTTCAGGATAAGAGGAAACCTCCAAGGTTAAGTCATATCGGACGATGAATGAAACGATGTTCAAATGAGTACAGGGTACATAGAGCTTAGAGATACCAGACATTCATCTTTCAGGATAAGAGAAAACCTCCAACGTTAAGTCATATCGGACGATGAATGAAATGATGTACAAATGAGTACAGGGTACATAGAGCTCAGAGTTACCAGACATTCATCTTTCAGGATAAGAGAAAACCTCCGACGTTAAGTCATATCACACGATGAATGAAATGATGTTCAAATGAGTACAGGGTACATTGAGCTTAGACTTACCAGACATTCATCTTTCAGGATAAGAGAAAACCTTCAACCTTAAGTCATATCAACGATGAATGAAATGATGTTCAAATGAGTACAGGGTACATAGAGCTTAGAGTTACCAGATATTCATCTTACAGGATGAGAGAAAACCTCCAACGTTAAGTCATATCGAACGATGAATGAAATGCTGTTCATATAAGTACAGGGTACATAGAGCTTAGAGTTACCAGACATTCATCTTTCAGGATAAGAGAAAACCTCCAACCTTATGTCATATCAACGATGAATGAAATGATGTTCAAATGAGTACAGGGTACATAGAGCTTAGAGTTACCAGACATTCATCTTTCAGGATAAGAGAAAACCTCCAACGTTAAGTCATATCGGACGACGAATGAAATGATATTCAAATGAGTACAGGGTACATAGAGCTTAGAGTTACCAGACATTCATCTTTCAGAATTAGAGAAAACCTCCAACGTTATGTCATATCGGACGATGAATGAAATGATGTTCAAATGAGTACAGGGTACGTAGGGCTAAGAGCTACCAGACATTCATCTTTCAGTATAAGAGAAAACCTCCATAGTTAAGTCTTATCGGACGACGAATGAAATGATATTCAAATGAGTACAGGGTACATAGAGCTTAGAGTTACCAGACATTCATCCTTCAGGATAAGAGAAAACCTCCAACGTTAAGTCATATCGGACAATGAATGAAATTATGTTCAAATGAGTGCAGGGTATATAGAGCTTAGAGTAACCAGACATTCATCTTTCAGGATAAGAGAAAACCTCCAACGTTAAGTCATATCGAACGATGAATAAAATTATGTTCAAATGAGTACAGGGTATATAGAGCTTAGAGTTACCAGACATTCATCTTTCAGGATTAGGGAAAACCTCCAACGTTAAGTCATATCGGACGATGAATGAAATGATGTTCAAATGAGTACAGGGTACATAGAGCTTAGAGTTACCAGACATTCATCTTTCAGGATAAGAGAAAACCTCCAACGTTAAGTCATATCGGACGATGAATGAAATGATGTGCTAACGAGTACAGGGTACATAGAGCTTAGAGCTACCAGACATTCATCTTTCAGGATTAGAGAAAACCTCCAACGTTAAGTCATATCGGACGATGAATGAAATGATGTTCAAATGAGTACAGGGTACGTAGAGCTAAGAGTTACCAGACATTCATCTTTCAGTATAAGAGAAAACCTCCAACGTTAAGTCTTATCGGACGACGAATGAAATGATATTCAAATGAGTACAGGGTACATAGAGCTTAGAGTTACCAGATATTCATCCATCAGGATAAGAGAAAACCTCCAACGTTAAGCCATATCGGACGATGAATGAAATGATGTTTAAATGAGTACAGGGTACATAGAGCTTAGAGTTACCAGACATGCATCCTTAAGGATAAGGGAAAACCTCCAACGTTAAGTCATATCGGACGCCGAATGAAATGATGTTCAAATGAGTACAGAGTACGTAGAGCTTAGAGTAACCAGACATTCATCTTTCAGGATAAGAGAAAACCTCCAACGTTAAGTCATATCGGACGACGAATGAAATGATGTTCAAATGAGTACAGGGTACGTAGAGCTTAGAGTTACCTAGACATTCATCTTTTAGGATAAGAGAAAACCTCCAACGTTAAGTCATATCGAACGATGAATGAAATGATGTTCAAATGAGTAAAAGGTACATAGAGCTTAGAGTTACCTGACATTCATCTTTCAGGATAAGAGAAAACCTCCAACGTTAAGTCATAACGGACGACGAATGAAATGATGTTCAAATGAGTAACGAGTACATAGGGCTTTCAGTTACCATATATTCATCTTTCAGAATAAGAGAAAACCTCCAACGTTAAGTCATATCGGAAGATTAATGAAATGATGTTCAAATGAGTACAGGGTACATAGAGCTTTGAGTTACCAGACATTCATCTTTCAGGATAAGAGAAAACCTCCAACGTTAAGTCATATCGGACAATGAACGAAATGATGTTCAAATGAGTACAGGGTACATAGAGATAAGAGTAACCAGACATTCATCTTTCAGAATAAGAGAAAACCTCCAACGTTAAGTCATATCGGACGATGAATGAAATTATGTGAAATGAGTACAGGGTACATAGAGCTTTGAGTTACCAGACATTCATATTTTAGGATAAGAGAAAACCTCCAACGTTAAGTCATATCGGACGATGAATGAAATGATGTTCAAATGAGTACAGGGTACATAGAGCTTTGAGTTACCAGACATTCATATTTTAGGATAAAAGAAAACCTCCAACGTTAAGTCATATCGGACGATGAATGAAATGATGTTCAAATGAGTACAGGGTACATAGAGCTTAGAGTTACCAGACATTCATCTTTCAGGATAAGAGAAAACCTCCAACGTTAAGTCATATCGGACGATGAGTGAAATGATGTTCAAATGAGTACAGAGTACGTAGAGCTTAGAGTTACCAGACATTCATCCTTAAGAATAAGAGAAAACCTCCAACGTTAAGTCGTATCGGACGATGAATGAAATGATGTTCAAATGAGTACAGAGTACGTAGAGCTTAGAGTTACCAGACATTAATCCTTAAGGATAGGAGAGAACCTCCAACGTTAAGTCATATCGGACGAGGTATGAAATGATGTTCAAATGAGTACAGAGTACGTAGAGCTTAGAGATATCAGACATTCATCTTTCAGGATAAGAGAAAACCTCCAAAGTTAAGTCATATCGGACGATGAATGAAATTATATTCAAATGAGTACAGGGTACATACAGCTTATAGTTACCAGACTTTCATCTTTCCGGATAAGAGAAAACCTCCAACGTTAAGTCATATCACACGATGAGTGAAATGATGTCCAAATGAGTACAGGACACATAGAGCTTAGAGTTACTAGACATTCATCCTTTAGGATAAGAGAAAACCTCCAACGTTAGGTCATATCGGACGATGAATGAAATGATGTTCAAATGAGTACAGGGTACATAGAGCTTAGAGTTACCAGACATTCATCTTTCAGGATAAGAGCAAAACTCCAACGTTAATTCATATCGGACGATGAATGAAATGATGTTCAAATGAGTACAGGGTACATAGAGCTTAGAGATACCAGACATTCATCTTTCAGGATAAGAGAAAACCTCCAACGTTAAGTCATAACTGACGATGAATGAAATGATGTACAAATGAGTACAGGATACATAGAGCTTAGAGTTACCAGACATTCATCTTTCAGGAAAAGAGAAAACCTCCAACGTTATGTCATATCGGACGATGAATGAAATGATGTACAAATGAGTACAGGGTACATAGAGCTTAGAGTTACCAGACATTTATCTTTCAGGATAAGAGAAAACCTCCAACGTTAGGTCATATCGGACGATGAATGAAATGATGTTCATATGAGTACAGGGTACATAGAGCTTAGAGTTACCAGACATTAATCTTTCAGGATAAGAGGAAACCTCCAAGGTTAAGTCATATCGGACGATGAATGAAATGATGTTCAAATGAGTACAGGGTACATAGAGCTTAGAGATACCAGACATTCATCTTTCAGGATAAGAGAAAACCTCCAACGTTAAGTCATATCGGACGATGAATGAAATGATGTACAAATGAGTACAGGGTACATAGAGCTTAGAGTTACCAGACATTCATCTTTCAGGATAAGAGAAAACCTCCGACGTTAAGTCATATCACACGATGAATGAAATGATGTTCAAATGAGTACAGGGTACATAGAGCTTAGACTTACCAGACATTCATCTTTCAGGATAAGAGAAAACCTCCAAAGTTAAGTCATATCGGACGATGAATGAAATTATATTCAAATGAGTACAGCGTACATAGAGCTTAGAGTTACCAGACTTTCATCTTTCCGGATAAGAGAAAGCCTCCAACGTTAAGTCATATCACACGATGAGTGAAATGATGTCCAAATGAGTACAGGACACATAGAGCTTAGAGTTACTAGACATTCATCCTTTAGGATAAGAGAAAACCTCCAACGTTAGGTCAAATCGGACGATGAATGAAATGATGTTCAAATGAGTACAGGGTACATAGAGCTTAGAGTTACCAGACATTCATCTTTCAGGATAAGAGGAAACCTCCAACGTTAAGTCATATCGGACGATGAATGAGATGATGTTCAAATGAGTACAGGGTACATAGAGCTTAGAGATACCAGACATTCATCTTTCAGGATAAGAGAAAATCTCCAACGTTAAGTCATATCGGACGATGAATGAAATGATGTACAAATGAGTACAGGGTACATAGAGCTTAGAGTTACCAGACATTCATCTTTCAGGAAAAGAGAAAACCTATAACGTTAAGTCATATCGGACGATGAATGAAATAATGTACAAATGAGTACAGGGTACACAAAGCTTAGAGTTACCAGACATTCATCTTTCAGGATATGAGAAAACCTCCGACGTTAAGTCATATCACACGATGAATGAAATGATGTTCAAATGAGTACAGGGTACATAGAGCTTAGACTTACCAGAGATTCATCTTTCAGGATAAGAGAAAACCTCCAACGTTAAGTCATATCGGACGATGAATGAAATGATGTTCAAATGAGTACAGGGTACATAGAGGTTAGAGTTACCAGACATTCATCTTTCAGGATAAAAGAAAACCTCCAACGTTAAGTCACATCGGACGATGAATGAAATGATGTACAACTGAGTACAGGGTACATAGAGCTTAGAGTTACCAGACATTCATCCTTAATGGATAAGAGAAAACCTCCAACGTTAAGTCATATCGGACGATGAATGAAATGATGTTCAAATGAGTGCAGAGTACGTAGAGCTTAGAGATACCAGACATTCATCTTTCAGGATAAGAGAAAACCTCCAACGTTAAGTCCTATCACACGATGAGTGAAATGATGTCCAAATGAGTACAGGACACATAGAGCTTAGAGTTACTAGACATTCATCCTTTAGGATAAGAGAACACCTCCAACGTTAAGTCATATCACACGATGAGTGAAATGTTGTCCAAATGAGTACAGGACACATAGAGCTTAGAGTTACTAGACATTTATCCTTTAGGATAAGAGAAAACCTCCAACGTTAGGTCATATCGGACGATGAATGAAGTGATGTTCAAATGAGTACAGGGTACATAGAGCTTAGAGTTACCAGACATTCATCTTTCAGGATAAGAGGAAACCTCCAACGTTAGGTCATATCGGACGATTAATGAAATGATGTTCAAATGAGTACAGGCTAGAGCTTAGAGATACCAGAAATTCATCTTTCAGGATAAGAGAAAACCTCCAACGTTAAGTCATATCGGACGATGAATGAAATGGTGTACAAATGAGTACAGGGTACATAGAACTTAGAGTTACCAGACATTTATCTTTGAGGATAGAAGAAAACCTCCAACGTTAAGTCATATCGGACGATGAATGAAATGATGTCCAAATGTGTACAGGACACATAGAACTTAGAGTTACCAGACATTCTTCCTTTAGGATAAGAGAAAGCCTCCAACGTTAGGTCATATCGGACGATGAATGAAATGATGTTCAAATGAGTACAGGGTACATAGAGCTTAGAGTTACCAGACATTCATCTTTCAGGATAAGAGGAAACCTCCAACGTTAAGTCATATCGGACGATGAATAAAATGATGTTCAAATGAGTACAGGGTACATAGAGCTTAGAGATACCAGACATTCATCTTTCAGGATAAGAGAAAACCTCCAACGTTAAGTCATATCGGACGATGAATGAAATGATGTACAAATGAGTACAGGGTACATAGAGCTTAGAGTTACCAGACCTTCATCTTTCAGGATACCTCCAACGTTAAGTCATATCGGACGATGAATGAGATGATGTTCAAATGAGTACAGGGTACATAGAGCTTAGAGATACCAGACATTCATCTTTCAGGATAAGAGAAAATCTCCAACGTTAAGTCATATCGGACGATGAATGAAATGATGTACAAATGAGTACAGGGTACATAGAGCTTAGAGTTACCAGACATTCATCTTTCAGGAAAAGAGAAAACCTCCAACGTTAAGTTATATCGGACGATGAATGAAATGATGTACAAATGAGTACAGGGTACATAGAGCTTAGAGTTACCAGACATTTATCTTTCAGAATAAGAGAAAACCTCCAACGTTAAGTCATATCGGACGATGAATGAAATGTTGTTCAAATGAGTACAGGGTACATAGAGATAAGAGTAACCAGACATTCATCTTTCAGAATAAGAGAAAACCTCCAACGTTAAGTCATATCGGACGAAGAATGAAATAATGTACAAATGAGTACAGGGTACATAAAGCTTAGAATTACCAGACATTCATCTTTCAGGATATGAGAAAACCTCCGACGTTAAGTCATATCACACGATGAATGAAATGATGTTCAAATGAGTACAGGGTACATAGAGCTTAGACTTACCGGAGATTCATCTTTCAGGATAAGAGAAAACCTCCAACGTTAAGTCATATCGGACGATGAATGAAATGATGTTCAAATGAGTACAGGGTACATAGAGGTTAGAGTTACCAGACATTCATCTTTCAGGATAAAAGAAAACCTCCCACGTTAAGTCACATCGGACGATGAATGAAATGATGTACAACTGAGTACAGGGTACATAGAGCTTAGAGTTACCAGACATTCATCCTTAATGGATAAGAGAAAACCTCCAACGTTAAGTCATATCGGACGTTGAATGAAATGATGTTCAAATGAGTGCAGAGTACGTAGAGCTTAGAGATACCAGACATTCATCTTTCAGGATAAGAGAAAACCTCCAACGTTAAGTCCTATCACACGATGAGTGAAATGATGTCCAAATGAGTACAGGACACATAGAGCTTAGAGTTATCAGACGTTCATCTTTCAGGATAAGTGAAAACCTCCAACGTTAAGTCATATCGGACGATGAATGAAATGATGTTCAAATGAGTACAGGGTACATAGAGCTCAGAGTTACCAGACATTCATCTTTCAGGATAAGAGGAAACCTCCAACGTTAATCATATCGGACGATGAATGAAATGATGTACAAATGAGTAAAAGGTACATAGAGCTTGAAGTTACCAGACATTCATCTTTCATGATAAGAGAAAACCTCCAACGTTAAGTTATATCGCACGATGAATGAAATGATGTTCAAATGAGTACGGAGTACGTAGAGCTTAGAGTTACCAGACATTCATCCTTAAGGATAAGAGAAAACCTCCAACGTTAAGTCGTATCGGACGATGAATGAAATGATGTTCAAATGAGTACAGAGTACGTAGAGCTTAGAGTTACCAGACATTATTCCTTAAGGATAGGATAGAACCTCCAACGTTAAGTCATATCGGACGATGAATGAAATGATGTTCAAATGAGTACAGAGTACGTAGAGCTTAGAGATATCAGACATTCATCTTTCAGGATAAGAGAAAACCTCCAAAGTTAAGTCATATCGGACGATGAATGAAATTATGTTCAAATGAGTACAGGGTACATACAGCTTATAGTTACCAGACTTTCATCTTTCCGGATAAGAGAAAACCTCCAACGTTAAGTCATATCACACGATGAGTGAAATGATGTCCAAAAGAGTACAGGACACATAGAGCTTAGAGTTACTAGACATTCATCCTTTAGGATAAGAGAAAACCTCCAACTTTAGGTCATATAGGACGATGAATGAAATGATGTTCAGATGAGTACAGGGTACATAGAGCTTAGAGTTACCAGACATTCATCTTTCAGGATAAGAGCAAACCTCCAACGTTAAGTCATATCGGACGATGAATGAAATGATGTTCAAATGAGTACAGGGTACATAGAGCTTAGAGATACCAGACATTCATCTTTCAGGATAAGAGAAAACCTCCAACGTTAAGTCATATCGGACGATGAATGAAATGATGTACAAATGAGTACAGGATACATAGAGCTTAGAGTTACCAGACATTCATCTTTCAGGAAAAGAGAAAACCTCCAACGTTAAGTCATATCGGACGATGAATGAAATGATGTACAAATGAGTACAGGGTACATAGAGCTTGGAGTTACCAGACATTTATCTTTCAGGATAAGAGAAAACCTCCAACGTTAGGTCATATCGGACGATGAATGAAATGATGTTCAAATGAGTACAGGGTACATAGAGCTTAGAGTTACCAGATATTCATCTTACAGGATAAGAGAAAACCTCCAACGTTAAGTCATATCGAACGATGAATGAAATGATGTACAAATGAGTACAGGGTACATAGAGCTCAGAGTTACCAGACATTCATCTTTCAGGATAAGAGAAAACCTCCGACGTTAAGTCATATCACACGATGAATGAAATGATGTTCAAATGAGTACAGGGTACATTGAGCTTAGACTTACCAGACATTCATCTTTCAGGATAAGAGAAAACCTTCAACCTTAAGTCATATCAACGATGAATGAAATGATGTTCAAATGAGTACAGGGTACATAGAGCTTAGAGTTACCAGATATTCATCTTACAGGATAAGAGAAAACCTCCAACGTTAAGTCATATCGAACGATGAATGAAATGCTGTTCATATAAGTACAGGGTACATAGAGCTTAGAGTTACCAGACATTCATCTTTCAGGATAAGAGAAAACCTCCAACCTTAAGTCATATCAACGATGAATGAAATGATGTTCAAATGAGTACAGGGTACATAGAGCTTAGAGTTACCAGACATTCATCTTTCAGGATAAGAGAAAACCTCCAACGTTAAGTCATATCGGACGACGAATGAAATGATATTCAAATGAGTACAGGGTACATAGAGCTTAGAGTTACCAGACATTCATCTTTCAGGATTAGAGAAAACCTCCAACGTTATGTCATATCGGACGATGAATGAAATGATGTTCAAATGAGTACAGGGTACGTAGGGCTAAGAGCTACCAGACATTCATCTTTCAGTATAAGAGAAAACCTCCAAAGTTAAGTCTTATCGGACGACGAATGAAATGATATTCAAATGAGTACAGGGTACATAGAGCTTAGAGTTACCAGACATTCATCCTTCAGGATAAGAGAAAACCTCCAACGTTAAGTCATATCGGACAATGAATGAAATTATGTTCAAATGAGTGCAGGGTATATAGAGCTTAGAGTAACCAGACATTCATCTTTCAGGATAAGAGAAAACCTCCAACGTTAAGTCATATCGAACGATGAATAAAATTATGTTCAAATGAGTACAGGGTATATAGAGCTTAGAGTTACCAGACATTCATCTTTCAGGATTAGGGAAAACCTCCAACGTTAAGTCATATCGGACGATGAATGAAATGATGTTCAAATGAGTACAGGGTACATAGAGCTTAGAGTTACCAGACATTCATCTTTCAGGATAAGAGAAAACCTCCAACGTTAAGTCATATCGGACGATGAATGAAATGATGTGCTAACGAGTACAGGGTACATAGAGCTTAGAGTTACCAGACATTCATCTTTCAGGATTAGAGAAAACATCCAACGTTAAGTCATATCGGACGATGAATGAAATGATGTTCAAATGAGTACAGGGTACGTAGAGCTAAGAGTTACAAGACATTCATCTATCAGTATAAGAGAAAACCTCCAACGTTAAGTCTTATCGGACGACGAATGAAATGATATTCAAATGAGTACAGGGTACATAGAGCTTAGAGTTACCAGATATTCATCCATCAGGATAAGAGAAAACCTCCAACGTTAAGCCATATCGGACGATGAATGAAATGATGTTTAAATGAGTACAGGGTACATATCGCTTAGAGTTACCAGACATGCATCCTTAAGGATAAGGGAAAACCTCCAACGTTAAGTCATATCGGACGCCGAATGAAATGATGTTCAAATGAGTACAGAGTACGTAGAGCTTAGAGTAACCAGACATTCATCTTTCAGGATAAGAGAAAACCTCCAACGTTAAGTCATATCGGACGACGAATGAAATGATGTTCAAATGAGTACAGGGTACGTAGAGCTTAGAGTTACCTAGACATTCATCTTTTAGGATAAGAGAAAACCTCCAACGTTAAGTCATATCGAACGATGAATGAAATGATGTTCAAATGAGTAAAAGGTACATAGAGCTTAGAGTTACCTGACATTCATCTTTCAGGATAAGAGAAAACCTCCAACGTTAAGTCATAACGGACGACGAATGAAATGATGTTCAAATGAGTAACGAGTACATAGAGCTTTCAGTTACCATATATTCATCTTTCAGAATAAGAGAAAACCTCCAACGTTAAGTCATATCGGAAGATTAATGAAATGATGTTCAAATGAGTACAGGGTACATAGAGCTTTGAGTTACCAGACATTCATCTTTCAGGATAAGAGAAAACCTCCAACGTTAAGTCATATCGGACAATGAACGAAATGATGTTCAAATGAGTACAGGGTACATAGAGATAAGAGTAACCAGACATTCATCTTTCAGAATAAGAGAAAACCTCCAACGTTAAGTCATATCGGACGATGAATGAAATGATGTGAAATGAGTACAGGGTACATAGAGCTTTGAGTTACCAGACATTCATATTTTAGGATAAGAGAAAACCTCCAACGTTAAGTCATATCGGACGATGAATGAAATGATGTTCAAATGAGTACAGGGTACATAGAGCTTTGAGTTACCAGACATTCATATTTTAGGATAAAAGAAAACCTCCAACGTTAATTCATATCGGACGATGAATGAAATGATGTTCAAATGAGTACAGGGTACATAGAGCTTAGAGTTACCAGACATTCATCTTTCAGGATAAGAGAAAACCTCCAACGTTAAGTCATATCGGACGATGAATGAAATGATGTTCAAATGAGTACAGAGTACGTAGAGCTTAGAGTTACCAGACATTCATCCTTAAGGATAAGAGAAAACCTCCAACGTTAAGTCGTATCGGACGATGAATGAAATGATGTTCAAATGAGTACAGAGTACGTAGAGCTTAGAGTTACCAGACATTAATCCTTAAGGATAGGAGAGAACCTCCAACGTTAAGTCATATCGGACGATGAATGAAATGATGTTCAAATGAGTACAGGGTACATAGAGCTTAGAGATACCAGACATTCATCTTTCAGGATAAGAGAAAACCTCCAACGTTAAGTCATAACTGACGATGAATGAAATGATGTACAAATGAGTACAGGATACATAGAGCTTAGAGTTACCAGACATTCATCTTTCAGGAAAAGAGAAAACCTCCAACGTTATGTCATATCGGACGATGAATGAAATGATGTACAAATGAGTACAGGGTACATAGAGCTTAGAGTTACCAGACATTTATCTTTCAGGATAAGAGAAAACCTCCAACGTTAGGTCATATCGGACGATGAATGAAATGATGTTCATATGAGTACAGGGTACATAGAGCTTAGAGTTACCAGACATTAATCTTTCAGGATAAGAGAAAACCTCCAAAGTTAAGTCATATCGGACGATGAATGAAATGATGTTCAAATGAGTACAGCGTACATAGAGCTTAGAGTTACCAGACTTTCATCTTTCCGGATAAGAGAAAGCCTCCAACGTTAAGTCATATCACACGATGAGTGAAATGATGTCCAAATGAGTACAGGACACATAGAGCTTAGAGTTACTAGACATTCATCCTTTAGGATAAGAGAAAACCTCCAACGTTAGGTCAAATCGGACGATGAATGAAATGATGTTCAAATGAGTACAGGGTACATAGAGCTTAGAGTTACCAGACATTCATCTTTCAGGATAAGAGGAAACCTCCAACGTTAAGTCATATCGGACGATGAATGAGATGATGTTCAAATGAGTACAGGGTACATAGAGCTTAGAGATACCAGACATTCATCTTTCAGGATAAGAGAAAATCTCCAACGTTAAGTCATATCGGACGATGAATGAAATGATGTTCAAATGAGTACTGGGTACATAGAGCTTAGAGCTACCAGACATTCATCTTTCAGGATAAGAGGAAACCTCCAACGTTAGGTCATATCGGACGATTAATGAAATGATGTTCAAATGAGTACAGGCTAGAGCTTAGAGATACCAGAAATTCATCTTTCAGGATAAGAGAAAACCTCCAACGTTAAGTCATATCGGACGATGAATGAAATGGTGTACAAATGAGTACAGGGTACATAGAACTTAGAGTTACCAGACATTTATCTTTGAGGATAGAAGAAAACCTCCAACGTTAAGTCATATCGGACGATGAATGAAATGATGTCCAAATGTGTACAGGACACATAGAACTTAGAGTTACCAGACATTCTTCCTTTAGGATAAGAGAAAGCCTCCAACGTTAGGTCATATCGGACGATGAATGAAATGATGTTCAAATGAGTACAGGGTACATAGAGCTTAGAGTTACCAGACATTCATCTTTCAGGATAAGAGGAAACCTCCAACGTTAAGTCATATCGGACGATGAATAAAATGATGTTCAAATGAGTACAGGGTACATAGAGCTTAGAGATACCAGACATTCATCTTTCAGGATAAGAGAAAACCTCCAACGTTAAGTCATATCGGACGATGAATGAAATGATGTACAAATGAGTACAGGGTACATAGAGCTTAGAGTTACCAGACATTCATCTTTCAGGATACCTCCAACGTTAAGTCATATCGGACGATGAATGAGATGATGTTCAAATGAGTACAGGGTACATAGAGCTTAGAGATACCAGACATTCATCTTTCAGGATAAGAGAAAATCTCCAACGTTAAGTCATATCGGACGATGAATGAAATGATGTACAAATGAGTACAGGGTACATAGAGCTTAGAGTTACCAGACATTCATCTTTCAGGAAAAGAGAAAACCTCCAACGTTAAGTTATATCGGACGATGAATGAAATGATGTACAAATGAGTACAGGGTACATAGAGCTTAGAGTTACCAGACATTTATCTTTCAGAATAAGAGAAAACCTCCAACGTTAAGTCATATCGGACGATGAATGAAATGATGTTCAAATGAGTACAGGGTACATAGAGGTTAGAGTTACCAGACATTCATCTTTCAGGATAAAAGAAAACCTCCCACGTTAAGTCACATCGGACGATGAATGAAATGATGTACAACTGAGTACAGGGTACATAGAGCTTAGAGTTACCAGACATTCATCCTTAATGGATAAGAGAAAACCTCCAACGTTAAGTCATATCGGACGATGAATGAAATGATGTTCAAATGAGTGCAGAGTACGTAGAGCTTAGAGATACCAGACATTCATCTTTCAGGATAAGAGAAAACCTCCAACGTTAAGTCCTATCACACGATGAGTGAAATGATGTCCAAATGAGTACAGGACACATAGAGCTTAGAGTTATCAGACGTTCATCTTTCAGGATAAGTGAAAACCTCCAACGTTAAGTCATATCGGACGATGAATGAAATGATGTTCAAATGAGTACAGGGTACATAGAGCTCAGAGTTACCAGACATTCATCTTTCAGGATAAGAGGAAACCTCCAACGTTAATCATATCGGACGATGAATGAAATGATGTACAAATGAGTAAAAGGTACATAGAGCTTGGAGTTACCAGACATTCATCTTTCAGGATAAGAGAAAACCTCCAACGTTAGGTCATATCGGACGATGAATGAAATGATGTTGAAATGAGTACAGGGTACATAGAGCTTAGAGTACCAGACATTCCTCTTTCAGGATAAGAGAAAACCTCCAACGTTAAGTCATATCGGACGATGAATGAAATGATGTTCAAATGAGTACAGGACACATAGAGCTTAGCGTTACCAGACATTCATCCTTTAGGATAAGAGAAAACCTCCAACGTTAGGTCATATCGGACGATGAATGAATTGATGTTCAAATGAGTACAGGACACATAGCGCTTAGCGTTACCAGACATTCATCCTTTAGGATAAGAGAAAACCTCCAACGTTAGGTCATATCGGACGATGAATGAAATGATGTTCAAATGAGTACAGGGTACGTAGAGCTTAGAGTCACCAGACATTCATCTTTCAGGATAAGGGAAAACCTCCAACGTTAAGTCATATCGGACGATGAATGAAATGATGTTCAAATGAGTACAGGGTACATAGAGCTTAGAGTTACCAGACATTCATCTTTCAGGATAAGGAAAACCTCCAACGTTAAGTCATATCGGACGATGAATGAAATGATGTTCAAATGAGTACAGGGTACATAGAGATAAGAGTAACCAGACATTCATCTTTCAGAATAAGAGAAAACCTCCAACGTTAAGTCATATCGGACGAAGAATGAAATAATGTACAAATGAGTACAGGGTACATAAAGCTTAGAGTTACCAGACATTCATCTTTCAGAATAAGAGAAAACCTCCAACGTTAAGTCATATCGGACGATGAATGAAATGATGTTCAAATAAGTACAGGGTACATAGAGCTTTGAGTTATCAGACATTCATCTTTCATGATAAGAGAAAACCTCCAACGTTAAGTTATATCGGACGATGAATGAAATTATGTTCAAATGAGTACAGGGTACATAGAGCTTTGAGTTATCAGACATTCATCTTTCATGATAAGAGAAAACCTCCAACGTTAGGTCATATCGGACGATGAATGAAATGATGTTCAAATGAGTACAGGGTACATAGAGCTTAGAGTTACCAGACATTCATCTTTCAGGATAAGAGGAAACCTCCAACGTTAAGTCATATCGGACGATGAATGAAATGATGTTCAAATGAGTACAGGGTACATAGAGCTTAGAGATACCAGACATTCATCTTTCAGGATAAGAGAAAACCTCCAACGTTAAGTCATATCGGACGATGAATGAAATGATGTTCAATTGAGTAAAGGGTAGTAGTTCCTTACAAAACAATCCATACATCTGGTCTAATTGTGTTCCTATGTCTGATGTGCCCCATACATTGTTCTGGCTTCAAACGACCGCTTCATACATTCTTTCTAACCATCTAACTGACATCTCCAATTTATGTTTACATATTCTTACCCCTGACATTGCCGCCCTGCCATTAGCTATCACTTTTCTGGCTTGTGAGGTCCACCCTCCACTGCTACACATCCTTACACCTAAATACTCATACTCCTTTATAACTTCTACCTTTTGATCTCCTATGTACCATTCCTCTCCTTTCGTAAATATCGATCCTCTTTTAAATAACATTATTTTTTTATTTTTTGCTGTTTATTCTTAGTCTCCAGTCAGCGCAAAACCTATGGATTGCCTCAATTGATTTTCGTAGACGTATTACGGAAATTGCTCCTTCCGTTAAATCATCCGCATACAATAAACCAGGGATGTACATCTTTATATAGTTATTAATATCCTTTTTATATCACCTGTAGAAATGTCATCAAAGACTGTTAAACTACTGAGATTACTTCTAGTACCTTCAGGATATATATTTACTAATTTCTTATAAGAGAATGTTAATCAAATTGTTAGTGCTCTTTAAGAAACTTTAAAAGCTTTCTAATAATTCGTAATACAAAGTTTAGCTTTGATATACTACAGTCAAGTCGTCAAGTTTAGAAGTTAGAGAAAGTGAATACCAAGTTTGGTTAGTAACTTTACGTTTTTGTGTTGACAGATAGACCGAAGTACAGAGAGTCAGACAAACAGACGAAATTCGAGACAGACAGAAGTACACATTTTTTAAAACGGTTTCTTGTGCATACACTAAGTCTGCATCCTGTATTTGTGCTGAATACGTGATATCGAATTATTAACTGTAATACAATACTTTGATTGTTTACCCTGATAGTACACAAAGTAATAAACGATAATCGGAGCAAAATGCCATGTTGATGTAACACGCTTATTTGTTTTAATGTTATAATTAAACTTGATATAATAATAAAAAATTTTAACTTGGTTATTTGAAACATTATTTTATATATGAGCAAGTATTACTACCTCCTTCGGAGCGGAAGTAAAGACTTTTCTAAATGGACGATATATAAAACCTCTAACTTGATAAACCTGTCTCTCAGCAATATTACTTTGTGTATTTACACATAATAGAATGGGATATTGAGAACAACAATCAGCAAAGAACGTCCACATGTAACAATACAACAAAAAGACATGTTATATTATTGCCATTCTGGTGTCCTAACTCATACCTAATTATTATTCACTTTGTTCGCAGAAAGATTGTTTGTAGTATATCGGTTTATACTAAAGTAAAGATAATCAGAATACTAAATTGTTACCAAGAGTTTAAAAATAGTTAGTGTGAGTGCAGCAAGTGAAATTTATGTAAAACTAAGTGTACATTAATTTGTTAGAACTGAATATATAAAACTAGTAAACTCTCGCGGATACAATTTGGACATTTTATGTAGTATATAAGGACGACTCGCATGGCAGCGTAGTGGGGAGGTCCGGTGCTACAGGGTCACTCTTAGGAGTACATATATGCTTATCAGAAATGCCAAATGAAATTACCTGGCGCGTAATGCGACCCTAGGCCACAGAGTATAAAGTGGCACTAACCCATGTAGCGACTATGACTTCCCTTTTGAAGATTTTTGTAATATATTTAGTATTGTTTTGATACATATTCTTACCCCTGACATTGCCAACCTGCCATTAGCTCTCTGTTTGTAAAATAAATCGAATAAGGATTACAGCTGTAATTACAAGGTAACACTTGTAAGTTTGGTGATGTTCCTGAATTTCCTGTAGAGAAAAGGAGATAACGCAACTTTTAATAAGAATATGTTGCTGGAGATTAGGCACTGCCCGAGAGAAGAATGCAGGAAGAGGAGGTACGTTTCACTTTTATTCTAATGGACGAGTTAAAACTTGAGAAGGAAGTAACGACCCCCATTTGTCAAGCAAGTTATGTCCTTATCAAGTACAGGTGGAGAAGTGTTACAACAAAAACACAAAGTAAACCTTTCACATAAAGAATTTGAAAGATAGAGTAGTATGCAAAAACTTGAGTACAACACTTAGAATAAAAAGATTAAAACATAAGAAAATGCAATGGAGGAAAAATTGCTAATGGAAAACATCATATTTACCTCTTAATGAACTTCTATTAGCTTAAATTCCCTCTTTAATTACACATAACGTTGTCGAAAAGTAACTGGAACTATGCTAAAGTTGTTCTTGGGAAGCAAAACAGGCGAAAGGACGAATAGAAATACAGCAAGCGTCAGAGAAGCCTACCACTACAGCCTACATCCCGTTTACCGGCAATCTATCTGACAGATAGATTTTCTTTTATCCTAAAAGATGAATGTATGGTAACTCTAAGCTCTATGTGCCCTGTTCTCATTTAAACATCATTTCATTCATCGTCCGATATGACTTAACGTTGGAGGTTTTCTCTTATCCTGAAAGATGAGTGTCTGGTAAATCTAAGCTCTATGTACCCTGTACTCATTTGAACATCATTTCATTCATCGTCCGATATGACTTAACGTTGGAGGTTTTCTGTTATCGCGAAAGACGATGTCTGGTAACTCTAAGCTCTATGTACCTTGTACTCATTTGAACATCATTTCATTCATCGTCCGATATGACTTAATGTTAGAGGATTTCCCTTATCCAGAAAGATGAATGTCTGGTAACTCTAAGCTCTATGTACCCTGTACTCATTTGAACATCATTTGATTCATCGTCCGATATGACTTAACGTTGGAGGTTTTATCTTATCCTGAAAGATGAATGTCTGGTAACTCTCAGCTCTATATACCTTGTACTCATTTGAACATCATTTTATTCATCGTCCGATATGACTTAACGTTAGAGGTTTTCTGTTATCGTGAAAGATGATGTCTAGTAAATCTAAGCTCTATGTACCCTGTACTCATTTGAACATCATTTCATTCATCGTCCGATATGACTTAACGTTGGAGGTTTTCTGTTATCGTGAAAGACGATGTCTGGTAACTCTAAGCACTATGTACCTTGTACTCATTTGAACATCATTTCATTCATCGTCCGATATGACTTAACGTTGGAGGTTTCCCTTATCCTGAAAGATGAATGACAGGTAACTCTAAGCTCTATGTACCCTGTACTCATTTGAACATCATTTCATTCATCGTCCGATATGACTTAACGTTGGAGGATTTCCCTTATCCAGAAAGATGAATGTCTGGTAACTCTAAGCTCTATGTACCCTGTACTCATTTGAACATCATTTGATTCATCGTCCGATATGACTTAACGTTGGAGGTTTTAGCTTATCCTGAAAGATGAATGTCTGGTAACTCTCAGCTCTATATACCTTGTACTCATTTGAACATCATTTTATTCATCGTCCGATATGACTTAACGTTAGAGGTTTTCTGTTATCGTGAAAGATGATGTCTAGTAAATCTAAGCTCTATGTACCCTGTACTCATTTGAACATCATTTCATTCATCGGCCGATATGACTTAACGTTGGAGGTTTTCTGTTATCGTGAAAGACGATGTCTGGTAACTCTAAGCACTATGTACCTTGTACTCATTTGAACATCATTTCATTCATCGTCCGATATGACTTAACGTTGGAGGTTTCCCTTATCCTGAAAGATGAATGACAGGTAACTCTAAGCTCTATGTACCCTGTACTCATTTGAACATCATTTCATTCATCGTCCGATATGACTTAACGTTGGAGGTTTTCTCTTATCCTGAAATATGAATGTCTGGTCACTCTAAGCTCTATGTACCTTGTACTCATTTGAACATCATTTCATTCATCGTCCGATATGACTTAACGTTGGAGGTTTCCCTTATCCTGAAAGATGATGTCTGGTAACTCTAAGCTCTATGCACCCTGTACTCATTTGAACATCATTTCATTCATCGTCCGATATGACTTAACGTTGGAGGTTTTCTGTTATCGTGAAAGATGAATGTCTGGTAACTCTAAGCTCTATGTACCCTGTACTCATTTGAACATCATTTCATTCATCGTCCGATATGACTTAACGTTGGAGGTTTTCCCTTATCCTGAAAGATGAATGTCTGGTAACTCTAAGCTCTATGTACCCTGTACTCATTTGAACATCATTTTATTCATCGTCCGATATGACTTAACGTTGGAGGTTTTCTGTAATCGTGAAAGATGATGTCTGGTAAATCTAAGCTCTATGTACCCTGTACTCATTTGAACATCATTTCATTCATCGTCCGATGACTTAACGTTGGAGGTTTTCTGTTATCGTGAAAGATGATGTCTGATAACTCTAAGCTCTATGTACCTCGTACTCATTTGAACATCATTTTATTCATCGTCCGATATGACTTAACGTTGGAGGTTTTCTCTTATCCTGAAATATGAATGTCTGGTCACTCTAAGCTCTATGTACCTTGTACTCATTTGTACATCATTTCATTCATCGTCCGATATGACTTAACGTTGGAGGTTTTCTCTTATGCTAAAATATGAGTGTCTGGTAACTCTAAGCTCTATGTACCTTGTACTCATTTGAACATCATTTCATTTATCGTGTGATATGACTTAACGTTGGAGGTTTTCTGTTATCGTGAAAGATGATGTCTGGTAACTCTAGGCCCTATGTACCTTGTACTCATTTGAACATCATTTTATTCATCGTCCGATATGACTTAACGTTGGAGGTTTTCTCTTATGCTAAAATATGAATGTCTGGTAACTCTAAGCTCTATGTACCTTGTACTCATTTGAACATCATTTCAGTCATCGTGTCATATGACTTAACGTTGGAGGTTTTCTGCTATCGTGAAAGATGATGTCTGGTAACTCTAAGCTCTATGTATACTGTACTCGTTTGAACATCATTTTATTCATCGTCCGATATGACTTAACGTTGGAGGTTTTCCCTTATCCTGAAAGATGAATGTCTGGTAAGTCTAAGCTCTATGTACCCTGTACTCATTTGAACATCATTTTATTCATCCTCCGATATGACTTAACGTTGGAGGTTTTCCCTTATCCTGAAAGATGAATGTCTGGTAAGTCTAAGCTCTATGTACCCTGTACTCATTTGAACATCATTTTATTCATCGTCCGATATGACTTAACGTTGGAAGTTTTCTCTTATCCCGAAAGATGAATGTCTGGTAACCCGAAGCTCTATGTACCCTGTACTCATTTGAACATCATTTCATTCATCGTCCGATATGAGTTAACGTTGGAAGTTTCCCTTATCCTGAATGATGTATGTCTGGTAACCCGAAGCTCTATGTACCCTGTACTCATTTGAACATCATTTCATTCATCGTCCGATATGAGTTAACGTTGGAGGTTTTCTCTTATCCTGAAAGATGAATGTGTGGTAACTCTAAGCTCTATGTACTCTGTACTCATTTGAACATCATTTCATTCATCGTCCGATATGACTTAACGTTGGAGGTTTTCTCTTCTCCTGAAAGATGAATGTCTGGTAGCTCTAAGCTTTATGTACCCTGTACTCATTTGAACATCATTTCATTCATCGTCCGATATGACTTAACGTTGGAGGTTTTCCCTTATCCTGAAAGATGAATGTCTGGTAACTCTAAGCTCTATGTACCCTGTACTCATTTGAACATCATTTCATTCATCGTCCGATATGACTTAACGTAGGAGGTTTTCTCTTATCCTGAAAGATGAATGTCTGATAACTCTGAGCTCTATGTATCCTGTACTCATTTGAACATCATTTCATTCATCGTCCGATATGACCTAACGTTGGAGGTTTTCTCTTATCCTGAAAGATGAATGTCTGGTAACTCTAAGCTCTATGTACCCTGTACTCATTTGAACATCATTTCATTCATCGTCCGATATGACTTAACGTTGGAGGTTTTCCCTTATCCTGAAAGATGAATATCTGGTAACTCTAAGCTCTATGTACCCTGTACTCATTTGAACATCATTTCATTCATCGTCCGATATGACTTAATGTTGGAGGTTTTCTCTTATCCTGAAAGATGGATGTCTGGTAAATCTAAGCTCTATGCACCTTGTACTCATTTAAACATCATTTCATTCATCGTGTGATATGACTTAACGTTGGAGGTTTTCTCTTATCCTGAAAGATGGATGTCTGGTAAATCTAAGCTCTATGCACCTTGTACTCATTTAAACATCATTTCATTCATCGTGTGATATGACTTAATGTTGGAGGTTTTCTCTTATCCTGAAAGATGGATGTCTGGTAAATCTAAGCTCTATGCACCTTGTACTCATTTAAACATCATTTCATTCATCGTCCGATATGACTTAACGTTGGAGGTTTTCTGTTATCGTTAAAGATGATGTCTGGTAACTCTAAGCTCTATGTACCCTGTACTCATTTGAACATCATTTCATTCATCGTACGATATGAGTTAACGTTGGAGGTTTTCTCTTATCCTGAAAGATGAATGTCTGGTAACTCTAAGCTCTATGTACTCTGTACTCATTTGAACATCATTTCATTCATCGTCCGATATGAGTTAACGTTGGAGGTTTTCTCTTATCCTGAAAGATGAATGTCTGGTAACTCTAAGCTCTATGTACTCTGTACTCATTTGAACATCATTTCATTCATCGTCCGATATGACTTAACGTTGGAGGTTTTCTCCTATCCTGAAAGATGAATGTCTGGTAACATTTTGTTGGTGAGTTGTTATTCAGGTTTGAGCTATGTTGAATGTTTGAGTATGTAGCTCATCGTGAGATAGTTTATAATATATCCCAAATGCTCGTATCAATAGGATAGAAAGTGACGCTGATTTGAAAACTTATTCTGTTTGATTTATATCTTATTAGTTTTATGATTAACTTTGGTTTCTTCTTTTCAAAGATGTTTAAGTCGTTAATTTTTTATTTCTATACAGCTTTTACTCGTATAAAGCTAGGAAGTTTAAATGACAAAGCTAGTGCTACGAGGTTAGGTCAAAAAGTATTGCCTCTTATTTTTTTCCTAAAATAAGTAAGTTATATGAGAACTTTTGAATTTGGCGCAATTTCTCAAAACTTCTTCTCCAATCCCCTGCAGTAGTAACTTCCTAAGACAACAGTTGCCAGCACTGCATCCTCTTGAAAAATGGCTGACATCGACATTCGTATTAGACAGCGTTCTGTGATTGAATTTTTGACTGCGGAAGGTGAAACGCCAATTCGCATTCACGGAAGGATAAAAAATGTGTATGGTGATGCAACGGTGGATGTCAGCACTGTTAGACGATGGGTTCGTCGCTGTAACGAAGCTGAAGGGCAAACACCATTGACAGATGAAAAGCGAAGCGGCAGGCCGGTGTCTGCAGTGACTCCATGCAACATTCAGTCGCCGGGTAACAACAGGTGAATTGTGTCGCATTACCTCCCTCAGTAAAGGCAGTGTGATGACGATTATTCAACAACTGGGTTACTCAAAAATTTGTTCACGCAGGGTACCAAGAATCTTAACCGCCCAAAACAAAGAAACAACGAAAACAATAGCCTCCGAACACTTGCAGCGCTTCAATGTGGAGGGAGAGAAGCTTCTGGAAAAATATTTAATGGAGACGAAACGTGAGTTCATTTTTTTGAACCTGAATCAAAGAGGCAGTCAATGGAATGGCATCACACAACGTCACCGAAGAAAAAAGAATTGAAAACTCAGCGGTCGGCAGTGAAAATTATGGTGACAGTGTTTTGGGATGCAGAGGGTGTGTTTATGATTGAATTTCTGGAGGGGGGATGTACAATAAATTCTGTCCAATACGTCAGAACTCTCAAAAAGCTGAAAGCACGTCTTCGCCGAGTTCGCCCAACAAAAACTATGGCGGATGTTCTTCTTTTGCATGACAATACAAGACCACACACCAGTCGTTACACCACAGCAGAAATTGAGAAATTTGGATGGCAAGTCTTACAGCCCTGACCTGGCACCATCAGACTTTCATCTGTTCGGGCCACTAAAGGAAGCTCATCGTGGGATTCATTTTGAAGATGAGGAGGCTGTGAAAACGTCCGTACGTCAATGACTTAGGAAGCAAGACCGTGTGTTTTACCACACTGGAATACATGCCCTAGTTAAAAGGTGGACCAAAACTGTGGAAAAGGACGGAGATTATATTGAATAGTGACAAATTAATCGTCAATGTTGTAGTTTTCAAGCTATGTAAATTGGATTTGATTTTCTTGGCAATTAAAAGAGAGAAAAAGATAGGAGGCATTACTTTTTGAGCCACCCTCGTAAGTTTACTTACTTTGGGAATTTATGTTATATTTTCGCAAACTGCGAGAAAAGCTCTGCGTACAAACTGATCTAGTGCGAAGTGTTTTGGATATTCTCTTAAGGGATGCTGAAAGTTCATATACCGTACAGTTTGAATTTTGAACCTCTTTCACTATGGTGTATACAGTTCGTTCACTGACGTTGCTGTAGCATTATATGACGCAATAATTAGACTTTTATAGGTCTGCCCACCATTTACTACATACCAAGAGACAGATTACGTCACAAATTTCCTGCAATCTGACGATACTGTGACTGCGGGTTCGTAGAATTTAAAGTACAACTTGCAGAAATTCAAAGTGTTCTTTATTTCCGTAGGAATACACTCTGTTCAATTCTCACAGATGTAGAATTACGTCACATACACAATCACAATCTACCGAGGTCATTGACCACAAATAACAGCGTTCTGTTTACATCTGTTTACATCAACTCTCGCTACAGCACTTAACTACTGAGTCTTGGCGCGTCATCGCTTCCTTAAATACCTCATTGATACAGGGCATGTTTATTAAGTCAGAACCGTTTTGTGATTCCTCCACCGCAGCGCTACGGTCGGCGTTCCGCGCATGCGCGCTGGTTACCTACATCTCTTGTCTACGCACTGACGCCATTACAGTCTGATTCTTCATTGTATACGTTGGTTACTGAGTGTTTAATATGCCTCTGACAATCGCGAGTCCCGCCGATTGTGAAGTACGGGCTGTTATACGATTTCTTAGTGCTAAAGACCTAAAACCGATCGATATTCATCGTGAGGTCTGTGAAGTTTACGGACAAAACATTACGAGTGATGGAAGAGTAAGGAAATGGGAGAGAGCATTTAAAGATGGCCGCACAAATGTCATGATGAAGAACGGAGTGGGCGTCCTTCGGTCGTTACTGAAGATCTGGTGCAGAAAGTGGACGAAAAGGTGAGAGGAAACAGACGCTTTACAATTTCATCATTGTGCGACTATTTCCCTCAATATTCTCTTAGTGTTTTGTATCGCATTGTGACAGAGAACTTGAAGTACCGGAAATTGTGTTCACGTTGGGTTCCGAAAATGTTGATGGATTTGCACAAAACCCAACGTTTAGGCAGTGCATTGACTTTCCTTGAGCGGTACCACAATGAAGGTGAAGATTTTTTAGACCAAATTGTTACTGGTGACGAAACATGGGTGGCCTACGTCACACCAGAATCGAAACAACAATCCACAGAATGGCGACATTCATCATCACCCACAAAAGTGAAGTTAAAGTAAACAATTTCTGCCCGGAAAATCATGTGCACAGTTTTTTGGGACAGAAAAGGATTATTGCTAGTGGAGTTTCTGCCTCGTAATGAGACAATCAATGCAGCGTCTTATTGTGAGACATTGAACAATCTGCGCCGTGCAATCCAGAACAAAAGACGTGGCAAGTTGCGTAAGGGTATCGTTTTGCTGCATGTCAATGCCCGTCCACATGTGGCTAATCGGACCAAAGATCTCATCAAATCTTTTCAATGAGAAACTCTAGATCATCCTCCATACAGCCATGATCTGGCGCCCAGCGACTACCATTTGTTTCTGCACTTGAAGAAACATCTGGGCGGTCAGCGTGTTCAAGACGATAACGAAGTCAAAACAGTTGTGATACAGTGGTTAACACGTCAGGCGGCAGAATTTTATGAGGAGGTTATTCAAAAACTGGTGCCACATTATGACAAGTGCCTCAATATTCGCGGAAGTTATGTAGAAAAGTAGGTAAATTACAGACTTTCACGTAAAAATAAAATTATTGCGATATCTATGCACGTCTTTTTTTAATTCCAAAACGGTACTGACTTAAAAAACATGCCTCCTAATTCAAGACTGTTCTGTAACAATCAAGAAATCCAATGTTCTGTCACTAGACGAAACTCGAATTTTCTAGACGGGAAAATGTATCTGTACCGGCAAGTATTTTATCTCGTGCTATCTTTATTTGTTCCGGCATAATATTTATCTCCGTGCTGCCTATCAGTTCCTTTGTGTGCACAAGTGGCATTATCGCGATTCAGTTCGCGACAATACTGTCTGTAATAAAGCTGTTACGCAAGATATGTCGGGGTTTAGTGTGTTTAATTGTAATACTGTGACTCTCATTATATTGAAATTTAACGGAAAAACCTTGCATCTGCAGAGTCGCGAAATAATACGGAACGTTCAAGGGGTTTAGGTAAGCCTGTTTCACTTGTTATTTCAACAAAATACAAAAGATAGAAGACACGGTTTCAAAAGCTATTGGTGTGTAAGTGTGTACTGTTTCTAGGATTCCAAAGGATAGTGAAAAGCAAGCTCAGGAAAGTACTTCTTTAAATACTCCAAGAAAAAAGTGTAATGTAGCTAAAAATATCAGAGATATTGATAACATTGGGCAAAAATGAAAATGTTTCGTGCTAAAATATAGTGAATTTACATGTACTTCCATCTTCTCAATTCAAAAACACAATAAAAAGATAGATTAGCTCTTGTTTTGAAGATAAAGTGACATTTCAAATTTTAGAGTGAAGATTTTTTAATTTGTGGGAATTTTTTGGGATATTGGTACACCTGTCAAATAACAAAACACAATCAGAGAGCAATTTTGAAAATTAAGTGAGGCAAAAGTTAAGGAAGGCAGTTTTGTCGGATCACAAATAAGAGAACTTCTAATAGTAGTAATATGAATTTATTTCCTTTTACATCAACAAATAGAAATACAAAATCAAGATTACAATTATAAAATCTATACTGAAATATGCCATATATTCCTAAATCCTGAAAATCCTATCATGTTATCATGTTGCCCACCATTGAATAGTAATTCAGCCCCCATACACCTGACCCTAGGTTTTTGTGTAATGGAGGCCCTCTGCTCCTTTTTACACTTTCTGCCATTTCACCTATCTCACTCTACATTTTTCTCTTAATTGTTCTTAGACATCTCTCTTTAACTTTCCCTAAATAATTCCCTATATTTCTCCTGTTCTTTTCTCCTTTTACTGACAACATTTTTCTAATTACTACTTCACCCCCCAAACTGTCCCATTTACGTAGCCAAGCCTGCTCTCTCCATATCTTTGTTTGACTACAATTTAATATACAATGGAAATCTGCATTCTCTTCTCCACACAATGGACATTTATCTAGCTCCCTCTCTTGACCTATACCTTTCAAGTTTCTCACTCCTGTTCTCGCCCAAGCCAAACGAGAACTTGTAAAGGATCCTGCATTTGACCAAATTTTGGAGGGGAAAGAAAAGGAAGCTTGGGAGCCCACAAGGGTTGTTGTTCATGGCTTTTTAGGCAACAAAAGAGATGACAACTACAAGCATTTTGTGATAGTGTTCCTACAAATATACCGTAACCTTGGATACAACATGTCCCTTAAGATCCATTTTCTCCACTCCCACCTAGACTTTTTCCCTCCTAGTTGTGGAGCTGTTAGTGATGAACATGGGGAAAGATTCCATCAGGACATTACTGTTATGGAACAAAGAAATCAGGGCCGTTGGAATGAAGTAATGCTTGCGGATTACTGTTGGTCTTTGTATAGGGATTCTGCGGAACTCCATCACAAGAGACAAGCTAAAAGACGACGAAGTCAATAGGCCACCACATGATTCTCTTCAGACACGACTATCTGTGAAGTATTTTTCCAGCAATTTAGAACTCTTAGCATGTAATTACCAGTTAAAAAATCAAATGTACTTTCATTATTGTTAGCATGTGTGTGATTAAATGTATCCTTTTCTCTCAATCCGTTAATATGTAATACTTCCACCTTGTGTATATCATAGAAACTAGAGCTAATACAAATTTTCATTGTCATATTTGTCTTTCTCAACCCAAAATTAGTAGGAATTGCCTCACGAAGTGTTTCAAACATTCAACAATTATCTTTTGTTGACCACTGTAATTTGTTATCAGACACACAATCCACAATTTCTATGCCTAAGAGGGAACTTTGACCACGATTGGAAGGTTTCGCATATGAATGAACATGCACAAGCCTTAGGAGAAAATTTCGAGATTTGGGATGCAAATGGAAGAAAACCAGAGAAGTGCTTATTGAAAAGCAGGATATATGCTCTAAGCGGGAAAGTTATCTATCGATCTCTTCGGCAGTATGGGGAAGAAGGCAGGCTTACTGTACACGCGTCTACACACAAGCAGCCATACAAGAATAAATTGATATGCTGGAAAGAAAGACCTAATCATCGTTTACCCTTGTGGGAGGTATGGCTTCTTACAAATGCCCTACTTATGAATAAATCAATTACTTTAAGATCACTTTCTGAAATACTAAACATTTCATTGGCTGCCACCCACACGTTGGTGACAGAAACATTACACATGAGACGTGTTTGTACGCGATGAGTTCCAAGACAGGTGATTCCCGAACAAAAGGATATTCACATGCAGGTCTGCATGCAGTTAAAGTTGATGTTAGAGGAAGATCCGGAGCTTCTTTCAAACGTAATCACTGCTGATGGAACTTGGATACATCATTTTGATCCTGAGAGCAAAGCTCAGTGTGGAAATCTCCTTCATCACCAACCCCCAAAAAGCAAAAGTGGTTGCTTCTGCTGGGAAAGTTATAGTCATCTCATTCTTCGATATTTATTTAATGGTTTATCAGCATGTTGTACCTGCACACACATCAGTAACTGACAAAACTACAGGGATGTCCTGAAAACATTGCAAGTCCATATCAGGCGGAAAAGACCACATTTCCGTGAAGCAGGCTGGATGCTGCACCACGATAATGTGCGGCCGCATATTGCCAATGTTGTTGCTGAATATCTTGCAAAAATCAACGTGAAGTGCATTTCTCACCCTCCCTATAGTCCGGGTTAAGCCACATGTGACCTTTTTCTATTCCCTAACTTGAAGAAACGCCTTCGTGGGAGGCATTATCCATCATGACAAGCAGTGGTGAAGGCTGCGGAGGTGATTTTGAAGGATCTCTCAAAAAATGGTCTCCAGCATGTCATTGAAGACTGGCAGAAACGCAGGGACAAGTGCATCACATTCAGCGGAGACTATTTTTAGAAGGACCATCAAAATTATGTGGATGAGGTAAGATGCGTTGTCAAAAATTGTGATAATTCTCAATTGAAAAGCTCCCAAATAGGCAATATCCAAGTGTCGCCTTTAAAACTTGAACAGGTGTTTAGATATTTAAAATTTGTCTTCTACTTATATAACTAGCTAAAGACTTTAGAGGTAAAACTACATATTTTCTTTACACACTTATTCAAACTTTGTGCACTATATTTCTAGTTTGGTGTAATTTGCATAAGGAATGCATAATAATGTGAAGTGTAATACAATAATTCTTTCTATTTTCTGAACAAATTCCTTAATATTTAAGACATATCTCTATAGTGATAGTAAGTATACCTTGTGCGTCATCTATCGCCTGCCAGCCTAATTCGTTTTGCCAGAGAACTCCGCTACAAGGCAGTAGCGCTAGTTATGCGACTGCTTATCAAAGAAGCGGGTCTTTTGAACGACTCAGTGTTCGTCACAGATTGCGTAGCCTGTCTGAAGAGTGAATGTACAGTGGAAGCCTGCGTAAGCACAAACAGATAAACGTATTATTTCACATCCGGTAATAAAGTAGTTGATTCTCTTACAGTGGACGTGTTTGAACCAAGAAAAACTGTAAAGACCGTCATACATTCACAAATTTGAAAATTAATACTCAATATATATATCCATTTTTCATGACAAGTGATAATTCTCCTGGAAAATCGATCATTCATGGGATTACGGATAAACTAACGAGATATATTCACCCTAAACTAAGCCTGTTGATGTGTCAGTTAATGACGTGCAAATCTACAGCTATGTGGCGACGTATGGTAACTATTGCAGCACGAAGTCCTTCTTAATATAGCGAAAGAGGTTCGACATTCAAAGTTTACGGGAGAAAAAAGTTCAACCGCAACAAAAATTATCAGAATCGACGAGTTTGAAAAATATTTATTAAGTAGAACTTTCTCTGGATTTGCTTACAGAGAAAAGAAGTTCCTATAATAAGTAAAGTCGTGAATGCCATTAAAAGGAAGGTCCTTTTTGAGCGTAGGTAGACACATTCTATAAACCTAGCGACCTCCCATAAAAACTGTACTCATTCGTCAGACAGGTAATACAATATACGTCGTGTGTGTACGATGTTCTGATGTTTTGATGGTCAGACTGTATTGTACTATATTCCCGTCTTCTCTGATCTCTCTAAACCTAGCGACCTCCCATAACAACTGTACTCATTCGTCAGACAGGTAATACAATATACATCGTGTGACGTACGATGTTCTGATGTTTTGATGGTCAGACTGTACTGTACTATATTCCCGTCTTCTCTGATCTCTCTAAACCGAACGACCTCCCATAACAACTGTACTCATTCGTCAGACAGGTAACACAATATACGTCGTGTGTGTACGATGTTCTGATGTTTTGATGGTCTGACTGTAATGTACTATATTCCCGTCTTCTCTGATCTCTCTAAACCGAACGACCTCCAATAACAACTGTACTCATTCTTCAGACAGGTAATACAATATACGTCGTGTGACGTACGATGTTCTGATGTTTTGATGGTCAGACTGTACTATATTCCCGTCTTCTCTGATCTCTCTAAACCGAATTACCTCCAATAACAACTGTACTCATTTGTCAGGCAGGTAATACAATATACGTCATGTGACGTACGATGTTCTGATGTTTTGATGGTCAGAATTTTTTGCACTATATTCCCGTCGTCACTGATCTCTCTAAACCGAGCGACCTCCAATAACAACTGTACTCATTCGTCAAACAGGTAATACAATATACGTTGTGTGACGTACGATGTTCTGATGTTTTGGTGGTCAGACTGTAAAGTACTATATTACAGTCTTCTCTGATCCCTCTAAACCGAACGACCTCCCATAACAACTGTACTCATTCGTCAAATAGGTAATACAATATACGTCGTGTGACGTAAGATGTTCTGATCTTTTGATGGTCAGAATGTAATGCACTATATTCCCGTCTTCTCTGATCTCTCTAAACCGAGTTACCTCCAATAACAACTGTACTCATTTGTCAGGCAGGTAATACAATGTACGTCGTGTGACGTACGATGTTCTGATGGTCAGACTGTACTGTACTATATATCCGTCGTCTCTGATCTCCCTAAACCGAGCGACCTCCAATAACAACTGTACTCATTCGCCAGACAGGTAATACAATATACGTCGAGTGACGTACGATGTTCTGATGGTCAGACTGTACTGTAATATATTTCCGTCTTCTCTCATCTCTGTAAACCGAACGACTTCCCATAACAACTGTACTCATTCGTCAGACAGGTAATACAATATACGTCGTGTTACGTACGATGTTCTGATGTTTTGATGGTCAGACTTTTATGCACTATATTCCCGTCTTCTCTGATCTCTGTAAACCGACCGACCTTCAATAACAACTGTACTCATTCGTCAGACAGGTAATACAATATATGTCGTGTGACGTACGATGTTCTGATGGTCAGACCGTACTGTACTATATTCCCGTCGTCTCTGATCTCCCTAAACCGAACGACCTCCAATAACAACTGTACTCATTCGTCAGACAGGTAATACAATATACGTCGTGTTACGTACGATGTTCTGATGTTTTGATGGTCAGACTTTTATGCACTATATTCCCGTCTTCTCTGATCTCTGTAAACCGACCGACCTTCAATAACAACTGTACTCATTCGTCAGACAGGTAATACAATATATGTCGTGTGACGTACGATGTTCTGATGGTCAGACCGTACTGTACTATATTCCCGTCTTCTCTCATCTCTCTAAACCGAGCGACCTCCAATAACAACTGTACTCATTCGTCAGGCAGGTAATACAATATACGTCGTGTTACGTACGATGATCTGATGGTCAGACTGTACTGTAATATATTCCCGTCGTCTCTGATCTCCCTAAACCGACCGACCTCCAATAACAACAGTACTCATTCGTCAGAGAGGTAATACAATATACGTCGTGTGACGTACGATGTTCAGGGCCCACGATCTCCGCCGACGCCGCCGGTACTGCGCTACCTGTGATGGCCTCGGCCACTTCACAGGGCAGATGCAGTGCCCTGCGTACCCTCGCGCAAACTAAGAGAGGCCAACACTCCATTCAGAGGTCCTCAACCTCAACCAGCGCTTGGGAAACCTGAAGGCATCCGTCACCGCCGTTGCCCAACAACAGAACGACAACCACGCCACCCTCATCGACCTCCACGACACACTGTCAACCACGCAACGACTAATAACCGACGGACTTACTCCACTGGACAGACTCACCTCTTCAGTGACCACCCTACAACAGACAGCAGAAACCATCAGCTCCCAACTTCAACACACAGAACAGCTAGCCAAGGAACATAAAGACACTCTTGCCTCACTCCAGCGCAAGATGCAACGTGTGGAGACTCCCCTCACCGACACGCGTCCCTGCCAGCTAACGGAATCTTCCACTCTCCTCGATACACTTGACCAGCTCCACTCAACACTTAGGGAAGTGTACAATAGCCTCAACAGACGAATGAATGACCTGAAGAAATCATCGCCGACTACAACGCAGAAACAACCAGGAGGCTCAAGGATCACTTCGACAGCTGGAAATCACCTCGCACACCACCATACAAATGACGACGCCACAACACTCACCCACCTGGCAATAACTGCCGGATATGATGCCCTCCAATGATCGACTCCAGCTTCTTGGATAAAACCTCGCTGAACTGACTGACAGTACTCCACCCGCAACCTCAACCGGCCCCCCAGACTTGACAACCAAAAGCACCACGACTTCCAAATACACCCCCCGGCTCAAGTAGCCGCCCAAGCCCCCTACTTTCCACGCGCCATGGTCAGGGCGTTCGGGTCATGGCCGTCGCCTGAACTGCATTCTTCTACCCGCAGCTGCTATGGGCAGCTAGCATAGCAACAGCACCTCGAATAACGGGGGTGCTCTTAGCGGAGATAAAGCCGCATATAAATAAACTATATACCCTAGCAACACCTTCAAAATTAAATAAACATCTTTTAAAAAAACTGTCATGCATGAACACAATATCTCCATTTGGAAACCATTCTTTACTTTGCGGAAATAGTCTTGTTTCTAATACACTTTTATACTGTTTCTGCTCCATAGATCCCACAACTATGTATAATCTTCCAGGTCCACGGACAGGCATATAGCTCCAGACCATTTTTGATGTTGGGTGCTTTACTCTTTGATCGACACACTGAGGGGAAAATGCTTCTTTATCTGTCCTTCTCACATATTGGCTGCTCTCTTCACATACTTCAAACATGGATTCATCTGAGAAAATTACCGGAAAGAATAAAAGCCTTTATTAATATTAAACAGTTTTAAAATTGCTCAAAGATGGTATAACAAAACCAGCAATGAGAGAAACAAAGTTTAGGCTGTTTATTTCATTTCCATAAAATTTACATGTACATATTTTAATTTTATGCTATATACAATTTTCATACCATTTACCTTTCTCCAAAATTCCAGGGGACGTTTCTGCATCTCTTTGGCTCTCTTGGAACCAGGAGACAAGCACATTTTGAAACAAGTTGTAGTAATACCGAGTAGCTCTGCACGTGTTTACTTGCTCGAAACTGATACGCAATTGACCTATCCTCCACTCCAGTTGTAACCGTTTTGAAGTGGACTCGTCCAGATACCACTGCGCACCGCTCTGCACTCTACAAGATAAAAAAATTCATCTGTACCCGGGAATATTAATGCCTCCCCTCAACCCCGTCCGGAGACGTACCTGATCATCTACGGGTATCGGGAACCATTGCCCCCTGAAGTCCAACCCAATCCGAACCACTCTCAAAGGGAGGGTCTCGAATATTCGGCCCCTCTAGTAACGTCAGAGGTACCACGAGTGCTAAGGGTACCAGCGCCCGCACCACGGCAGCTGAAGCAGATGTATCCCCTCCCCTACGGGAACCCAATACAGAGACACCTCCGTCTCACACAAGAGTAGTGCAACCGTTGGGGGATTTTCGTAAATGCGGACAAAAGCCACGCCATTCTTCTTACTAGGCGCCACACACTCACTGATTGCCCGAACTTCCATTTTAGAGGCTGAGAGGTTGCAGGATAGAGTGGAACAATTCCATCAAGTACCTGGACGTCCAACTTGATAGATGCCTAACTTTCCGCGATGACATCAGAGAACTCTCGGCACGGGTTTAGGGAGCTATTGCCTCTCTGTACCCAATGCTGTGTTCAGTCTCGATGCCAGTCCGCTTAAAGTTACACCTCTATCGAGCGCTGATAATCCCAGTCCTGTGAGATCTGGGGCATGGCTGCAGATAGCCATATCTTCAGCGTGCAAAGAATAGAGGACTCCTATCCATCTATACTGTAGGTCGTTCTTTCCCCGTGAGGTTGCTTCACGAAGATTCTCTTCTACCATACGTGGAAGACGAAATTATGCGTCGGGCGACAACATTTTACGCTTATTTCCCAACACACAGAAGCGCCCTGGTTCGGTCTCTAGGAGACTACGACGCTACAAGACACCGCTTTAGGCTTTTCCGGGTACCCCGTATGGCATGCGGCACCCGAGTTAACATTGTTAATCCGAACCTCAGCAAAAGCTGAACTCCATAATCTTCAAATGAGCTGTTTCGCTTCAAAATATATCCCATTGTTATTTCAAGAGGTCCCGAGTTCGAAATTCGGTCAGGGTGAGTTACCTGGATAAGCCTTTTTCCAGGGTTTTCCTTATCCTTCAAGATGTATGTCGGGTAACTTTAAGCTCCATGGACCCTGGACTGATTTGAGCATCATTTCACACAATTCAGTCACCGTCCGATATAACTTTACGTTGGTGCGGACTTAAATCACAAAAAACTACCCCATTGTTAATGCAGGGAGTAAAAAAATGGATTGGCATCCTGTACAAAATCAGAGAAGCAAGAAAAGATAAGGTACCTTGAAAATCCCTCAACAAAATAATCCCACCCCATTGTGCATCACCAAAATTTTCAATCTGCGGTTAACCCCAAAGCCTGGTGGATACGCAGCAAAAACCTTCAGGCCTGTCAATACCTGCGATGTGACAGTGAGTTGGTAATTGAACTGGCGTGCGTGAATGGCTGTGTTTAAGGTCTATGACCTTGCAAGTTGTATTGTGTATTGACGTGGTTATGGACTGTGAAGGTTGATAACAGTGTAGTTCTACCGAAACAAAAAATAATCTTGAGTGTTCGTAACTCAGAGTTTTAATTTCACGAACCCACAGTCACAGGATGGAGAAGAGATCCTCTTTGAAAGGAGTGACTATGGTTAATTAAAATGTTCAAAATTCAGTGGTACCTGTCAAAACTTTCAAATTCTTTAGCAAAAGCCAAGAATTCTTCTTGTACTTATATTACTAGTTAAAGACTTTCAATCTAAAATGGCATACTTTCTTTACGATATATTCAGCCTTTATGCAGGACATCTCCAGTTTTGTGTTACTTACATAAACAAGACATTTAAATCTGAAGTACAGTACAATTATTATTCCTATTAAATAATCAAATTGATTAATAATTAATTCATATCCCTATAGAGATAGTAATTTGCTTTGTGCGTCATCTATCGCCTGCCTGTGTACTTTGTGTTGTCAGAGACTTCCGCTACAAGCGGGTAGCGCTAGTTATGCGACTCTGACGTTTTGCGACTGCAAGAGGCGGAGGGGGAAAGTTAGTAGTACCAACATACAGTAATGAGCAATTGAAGATATCCTCAAAATTATATTTAGAAAGAAAATATTGAATTAGAATTAGAAGGCGGAGTTGCAGGAATTAAAAGTCTTCTTTATTTTCGTAGCAATACATTGTCTAGTTCTCACGTAAAAACATTACATCACACAATCTTCCAAGGTCGATCACAGTAACAAACAGTGACAGCTGATTACTGTTTTAGCTCTCGTTACAACACAGCTGGCTATCTCTCATTTCACAACTGTTTCACAACTACGCCTCTTTAAATACTTCACAGATCATTTCTAGATTATTCGTAAATAAACCAGAACGCCAACAATCTATCAGTCCAGAAGTAACTGGAAATTTCCATTTATCTCAGTTTGTTTGTTTCGGCAGACACTTATCTGCCTGTTATCTGTGTCCGCGGGCTCTCGGTTTTCACACTCCCCTCCTATCAGTTTCTTTTGTGTAAACAAGCCGCCTTATCGCGATCGGGTTGGCGACAATATAGTACTATATTAACTTTAAAACACTGATATCCAACTTACAATTTCATTATAATGCAAGATATTTATTACAACACTCTATTCGAATATTTCATTCACACCTTTCACACACACACACACACACACACACACACACACACACACACACACACACACACACCCACACACACACCTTTCACACACACTAACTGCATATCTTGGTACAACTGCGAGTCTCTACATCCGGTGTCGTGGTCAGGAAGTTAAAACTGTCTGCTAGCCCCAATCAGCATTGTCGCTGCTAGACGTTGCTTCCGAACCCAACACCGCGTTGAAATATTACACAAATAAAAATATTTGCAACAGAATCTCCACTTAACTTAAGAAGTTGATAATTCCTACTTCTTTATAAAAGATCGATTTCGTCTTCAGTTCATTAACCAAACTCTGTCGTTAAGGAAATCTCGGTTACCATGTTATTTTCATTTATTACGTTACGTTTCCAACATTACCACCATCTGAATACGAAAAAAAAAACTAAAAACAGAATCAATTGCCAGTATGTTAAAATTCATTACCTGATAAGTTTATACGGTGGAATTAATCCTTAAAGAATTAATCCTTTTAAATACATTACTCCAGTATATGGGTGATTTTAATTAATTAGATCCAACTGAAAAATTCAATGCCATGGTCGGGATTTGAACCACGGATCTACTGGTATCCGTCCAGTTGCTCTACCCCTTGAGCTACCATGGTCAATGTGCCTTCCTGATATTAAATTCCCTAATTGACTCATTATATTTCCCGGTTTTAATTCCGCAATATAAATTTACATTAAAAATAATCAGCAATAGAAATCCTGGTAACTAATTACTTACAATAGTAAGTCGCCACAAGTGGTTGTCTCAAATATGAGAACCCTAAGTGGTCTAAGGGGAAATATGAGTCAATTGGAGAGTTTAATGGCACGAAGGGACGTTGACCAAGGTAGCTCAAGGTGTAGAGCAATTGGACGGAAACCAGTAGATCCCTGGTTCAAATCCCGGCCATGGCATTGAATTTTTCAGTTGACTCTAATTAATTCATTACGTGATGTTTATTTTTTAAAATAAATATTTTCAGATAATTTTTTGTGGTTTAACCATGAAATGAATCCCGAAGTTAAATTATTAAAACAATTAAATGGTCCCATAGAGTTAAGAGTGTTAAAATAAATATTTTCTGCCACACTCTTAACTCTATGGGACCATTTAATTGCTTTAATAATTTAACTTAGGGATTCATTTTCATTCTAAAAATATTAATTTTAGAAAATAAACATCACGTAATGAATTTTGACATACCGGCAATTGATTCTGTTTTTCGGTTTGTTTCGTATTCAGATGTTGGTTATGTTGGAAACGTAACATAATAAAAGAAAATACAGAAGTATTTTTGTATCTTGAAAAGTGCAGAGCGATGCGCAGTGGTATATGGGCGAGTCCACCTCAGAACGGTTACAACAGGAGGGGAGGGCAGGTCAGTTGCGTACCAGTTGCGAACAAGTAAACACGTGCAGAGCTACTCGGTAACACTACAGCTTGTTTCAAAATGTGCTTGTCTCCTGGTTCCAAGAGAGCATTTATAAATGACGCCTCCTAGCAGCATATTAGGAAATAAAGTGCTACATTTAAAAACACGAGAAGTAATAACCAATATCCATAGATTTATAAAAAAGAAACAATGGTCTGGGTCAGCTATAAAAGTCTGGTTAAGGGTATCTGAAGCAACAGTTGTGTCTGAAAGCATTTTAGATGAATTATTAAGTAAAGAAAAGCCATTGGTGCTAGTGCAACAACGTCATTCTCTGTGCCCAGTAAACAAAGATTAAGAACATGCACAAAATCTAATTTGGATGTTTTAATTCAGAAGTATTTAGGCGAACTATGAATAATTTTTAAAGCACAGAAAAACAAATACCAACTTTGAAGAAAGTGCTTATGAAGCTTAAAAGTTCTACTGACTTCCAAGGCAGTGTCCGAACATTAAGAAGAGTTCTTTTGAAGCTAGGATTATTTGAAAAATAAAAAACACTAAGCGTGACAGACAAATTTTAATCGAACATCGCACCATACGTGCAAAAAGGTTTAAGTATTTACGAAATATTCGGATATATCGAAGTGAAGTTTATATAGTTTATATGGATGAAACTTATATAAATACAGCACATACTGGACCATATGCCTGGAGTGAAATACGTTACAGGGACTCTGCAGCGATATTGAAAGTCCGACAGTTGTTTATCATGCCTGCTGGAGGAGAACAGGGTTTTGTTCCAAATGCCTATGTACTATTTAAGATCCAACAAAAGCATGGAGATTACCACCATAGTAAGAATTACAACTCAGTTTATAAGAGCTGCAAAAACTGGTTTCTTTTAATCCTGAGAGCAAACAGCAAAACTCAGTGTGGAATTCTCCTTCATCATCAACCCCCAAAAAGCAAAATTGGTTGTTTCTGCTGGGAAAGATATGGTCATCTCATTCTTTGATATTCATGGAATGGTTTATCAGCATGTTGTACCTGCACACACATCAGTAGCCGGACAATACTACAGCGATGTCCTGAAAACATTGCAAGTCCATATCAGGCGCTAAAGACCACATTTCCGTAAAGCAGGCTGGATGATACACCTCGATAATGCGTGGCCGAATATTGCCAAAGTTTTTATGGAATATCTTGCAAAAATCAACGTGAAGTGAATCCCTCACACTTCCTACAGTTCGGGTTTAGCCCCATGCGACATTTTTCTATTCCCTAACTAGAAGAAACGCCTTCGTGGGAGGCATTATGCATCATCAAAAGCAGTGGTGAAGGCTGAGGAGGTGATTTTGAAGGATCCCTCAAAAAATGGTTTCCAGCATGTCTTTGAAGACTGGCAGAAACGCTGTGACAAGTGCATCACATTCAGGGGAGAGTATTTTGAGAAGGACCATCAAAATTATGTGGATGAGGTAAGGTACGTTGTCAAAAATTGTTATAATTATTAATTGAAAAGCTCCTAAATAGGCATTATCGAAGTGTCGCTTAGTATAAGTTGAACAGGTGTTTAGGTCTTTAAAATTTGTCTTCTACTTATATAACTAGCTAAAGACTTTTGAGGTAAAACTACATATTTTTTTTACACACTTATCCAAACTTTGTGCACTATATTTCTAGTTTGCTGCCATTGCATAAAGAAAACATAATTACCTGAAGTGTAATATAATTATTCTTTATATTTTATGAACAAATTTCTTAATAATTAAAACATATCTCTATAGAGATTGTAATTAAGCCCTATGCGTCATCTATCGCCTGCCAGTCTAATTTGTGTTGCCAGAGACCTCCGCTACAAGCAAGTAGCGCTAGTTATGCGGCTGCTTGCCAAAGAAGCGGGTCTTTTAAACGACTCAATGTTTGTCACAGATTGGGTAACCTGTCTGAAGAGTGAATGTACAGTGGAAGCCTGCGTGAGTACAAACAGATAAACGTATTATTTCACATCCGGTAATAAAGTAGTTAGAGTCTCTTACAGTGGACGGGTTTGAACCAAGTCAAACTGTAAACACCGTAACCTGCCCTTCCCTCCAGTTGTAACCGTTCTGAGGTGGACTCGTCCAGATACCACCGCGCATCGCTCTGCACTTTTCAAGATAAAAAAGTACATCTGTACTCGGGAATATTAATGGCTTCCCTCAACCCCGTCCGGAGACGTACCTGATCACTCACGGGTATCGGGAACCACTGCCCCCCTCGGGTCCAACCCAATCCGAACAACTCTCAAAGGGAGGGGCTCGAATGTTCGGCCCCTATAGTAACGTCAGAGGTACCACGAGTGCTAAGGGTCCGCAGCGCCCGCACCACGGCAGCTGAAGCAGAGGGATACCCTCCCCTACGGGAACCCAATACAGAGACACCTCCGTCTCACACAAGAGTAGTACAGCCGTTGGAATATATCCGTAAATCCGGACAAAATTCACGCCATTCTTCTTACAAGGCGACACACACTCACTGATTGCCCCAACTTCCACTTTAGAGGCCGAGGGATAGAGTGGACCAATTCCATCAAGTACCTGGGCGTAAAATTGATAGAGGCCTAACTCTCCGCGATGACATCAGAGAACTCTCGGCACGGGTTCATGGAGCTATTGCCTCTCTGTACCCAATGCTGGGCTCAGTTAAAGTTACGCCTCTATCGAGCGCTGATAATCCCAGTCGTGTGAGATCTGGGGCATGGCTGCAGATAGCCGTATCTTCAGCGTACAAAGAATAGAGGACTCCTATCCATCTATTCTGTAGGTCGTTCCTTCCCCGTGAGGTTGCTTCACGAAGATTCTCTTCTCCCATACGTGGAAGACGAAATTAGGCGTCGGCTACAACATTTTACGCCCAACTCCCAACACACAGAAGCGCCCTGGTTCGGTCTCTAGGAGACTATGACGCTACTAGACGCCGCTTTAGGCTTTTCCGGGTGCCCCGTATAGCATGCGGGCACCCGAGGTAGCACTGCAGTTAATCGAAACAGCAGCAAAAGCTGAATTCCATAATCTTCAAATGAGGTACAAAATATACCCCATTGTTAGTTCAAGAGGTCCCGAGTTCGAATCTCGGTCAGGGTGAGTTACCTGGATAAGGTTTTTTCCGCAGTTTTCCCTTATCCTTCAAGACGAATGTCGGGCAACTTTAAGCTCCATGGACCCTGGACTGATTTGAGCATCATTTCACCCAATTCGTTCACCGTCCGATATAACTTTACGTTGGGGCGGACTTAAATCACAAAAAAATTACCCCATTGTTAATGCAGGGAGTAAAAAAATGGATTGGCATCCTGTACAAAATCAGAGAAGCAAGAAAAGCTACCTTGTAAAATTCCTCAACAAAATAATCGCACCCCATCCTGCGTCACCAAAATTTTCAACCTGCGGTTAACCCCAAAGCCTGGTGGATACGCAGCAAAAACGTTCTGGCTGTTAACAGCCTGTCAGTACCTGCGATGTGACAGTCAGTCAGTCGGTAATTGAACTGGCGTGCATGAATATCTGTGTTTGTGGTCTTTACCTTGCAAGTTGTATTGTGTATTGACGTGGTTATGAACTGAAAAGGTTGATAACGGCGTATTTCTGCCGAAACAAAAAGCAATCTTGAGTGTTCGTAACCCGGAGTTTTAATTACACGAACCCACAAAGTCACAGAATCTTTCTTGAATGGAGTGACTATGGTTCAATAAAATGTTTAAAATTTCATAATAAACTCACAAGAGTGCCAAATTCATGAACCAACGACAAGAATTCTTCTTATACTTATATAACTAGTTAATGACTTTCAATCTAAAATGGCATACTTTCTTTACAATATATTCAGCCTTTATGCAGGACAACTCCAGTTTGCTGTTACTTACATCAAGAAGACATTTGAATCTGAAGTACAGTAAAGTTACTATTCCTATTAAATAATCAAATTGATTAATAATTAAGACATAACCCTATAGAGATAGTAATTAGCTTTGTGCGTCATCTATCGCCTGCCAGTGTACTTTGTGTTGTCAGAGACTTCCGCTACAAGCGGATAGCGCTAGTTGTGCGGCTCTGACGTTTTGCGACTGCAAGAGGTGGATGGGGGAAGGTTAATAGTACCAACATACAGTAATGAGCAATTGAAAACATATCGTCAAAATTATATTTAGAAAGAAAATATATTACTATATTAGCTTTAAAACACTGATATCCAACTTCCAATTTCATTATAATGCAAGATATTTATTACAACAACACTCTATTCGAATATTTCATTCACACCTTTCACATACACACACACGCACTAACTGCATCAGTTGGTAGTACTGGGAGTCTCTACATCCGGTGTTGTGGTCAGGAAGTTAAAACTGTCTCCTGGCGCCAATGAGCATTGTCGCTGCTAGGCGTGGCTTCCGAACCCAACACCGTGTTGCAACATTACACAAATAAAAATATTTGCAACAGAATCTCCATTTAACTTAAGAAGTTGATAATTCCTTCTTCTTTATAAAATATCGATTTCGAATGCACATCGGCTTCGTCTTCAGTTTATTAACAGTTTATTAACCAGCCAAGGTGATAATGCCCCCGAAGCATGGGAAAAGCACCAGGCAGCTTCAAAACTACCGCCCCACTAGTCTCCTGCCTACTATTGGTAAATTGCTCGAAAAAGTGATGCTGTTTCGACTCCAAAATTAACTTTCGTCACTGGATGACATTTCCAGCTCCCAATTCGGATTTAAAAAACAACATTCAACAGATCTACAACTCTTAAGATTAACTGATGACGTGACAGAGCAATTTAACAATGGGGCTTCAACGCTGGCGCTATTTCTGGACGTATAAGCTGCATTTGATCGGTGCTGGCTCAACGGCCTGATTTACAAACGTCACCGAAAGTTTCCCGGATTCCAAAATTCCTCAGCACTGCTGCACAACTTTTTAGAAAACAGACGCTTCTACGTCCAATAGGGCGGCTCCTCCTCTATGGAGAGAGTCATGCTTGCTGGCGTCCCGCAAGAGGCCATCATGTCCCCGCTATTGTACATATTGTCACCCGAACGTCGGAACACCCTATAGAGCGGGCAAGCAGGAGACGGTCGGCGTTAGCCACGCCCCCCTCGTTTGTCTTATAGCGGTAACAAGGGGTGGCTGGGGAAAAAAACATCACTGCTCCGTCTCTTTCTGTTCTACCTGTGTTCTCGAACTTACGGGATATTTCATCTAATCGAGAACCTTCCAGATGGGCCCGCTGACCCTATATAAGCAACACGACGGGCAAGAGGAGTCAGTCAGTACTTGGCGTAAGAATGCAGTGCTAGTGTACGACGAGAAGACTGTGTGAGTGCATCGGAGGATTGTACGTAATTACGAGTGCAAGTGAAACTATAACGGACGAACTGGTGAATCGTAATTGTGTGCATTACGTAATTCTGTGTAATTGGCAAGAGTTTAACTGTAAGTCGGTGGAAATAAAGAACATTTTTGAGTGGTGCAATTGGACTTTTCATTTCACGGACCCACAAAGTCACAATATTGTTTACCAACGACTTCCCCGTGGACGCCAGATGCAAAGTGGCCATGTACTCTGACGACACTGGAATATACAACCACCATAACAATCCTCGTTTCTGCGTATTAGAGATGCAGCGGCATATTGACGGCTTCCTTTCATGGCTCCATGACAGGAAAATTAAAACTAATGCAAATAAATGCCAGCTTATCGATTTTTCAAAGCGGCGCCCTTCGGCTATGGACCTAACGGTCGGTGGTCAAGTATTCCACTGTCGTCAGCAAGTCAAATACCTCGGCGTAACTTTGACACTCACAATGAACTGGTCCACCCATATAAAAGATAGCGCAAACAAAGGGCGGCAACGATTAAAGATGTGCGCCCCCATATTTAGGGGTAACCAACTGATACTCCGCTCGAAGGCTATTTTGTACAAGTCGTTCATTCTGTCAGTGGTTCTATACGCATGTATGGTCTGAGCAAACTCATCCAAAATAACCTTCAAATACCTTCAAACACTGCAAAATCACTCCCTCAGGAAAATCCTATCCGCTCCCAGCCGCATCACAAACGACTAACTCCATCAGGAAGTCCGCATCCCGACCATTCCCGAGGCATTGGGAAACAGAGCCTCCTCCATTTGGACGCGCATTCGTCGGCATACAAACCGTTTAATCCATAACATCGGAACAGGCGAACCAAAACACCACAAATATAAACGGGTGAAAATACTGTAAAAAAGGACCGCTCGCCACCCATTGCGCGCCCAAAATCGCCGGCCCAATGCCTCACAAACCACCGGCAGGTGCCGCCACTCCCGGGCTGCCCAAGGAACTGAGCGACATGCTGCCGCACAGCGGGACATCTGAGTGTAAATAGTGTACAAAGTGAAGTGAAGTGTGTGGGTGTTGCGTTCTAGGAGCCGAACAGAGCGGACGTGCCGACTAGAACTTCTCCAGCCAGCGCATTGCCACAGCGGAAACGACCTTCGGGCAGTTTCCGGCAATTGCAGCTTGCATCTTGGGATCTGCTTCGAGATAACCTCGGAGAAAACAACTGACTTCATCTGAGGGACAACCAACAGCCAGCTCGCCCACCAGTGCCTGCACTTCAAGAACGGGAAGCCAGCATAAGGTAGCGGGTTGCCACTAACGGCCAAAGCCATCCGATACTTAGCATCGGGTAAGGCGCATCTGGGAATCCAGGTGTCCGGTCCTATTAGTGGCACGCTTCTAAGCCCCTGCTACCTTCAGGTGAGGGCTCACGTTCGTGTGTTTATTGCACTGCACCTCTGGCGCAATGCTTTTAGTACCTGTCTGACCCTAGTCTGATATCCCACTAGAGATGGAACATATCCCATCCACTAGCTCTGCTCCTGACGGGCTAGCCAACTCGGCCGCAACGGCCTTAACCAGCACCTCTACTGGTGCTACCAGGAAGAGAAAACCTCGCCAACAGTGCCGCGGCGGAGAAGGCAAGGTAGTACTTCTCGAAACAACCAACCAGGGCGACTCACGAGATCCAGTTCCTCGTTTAGGTGAAAACTCGTGGTCTGACTCCGAGGTCGAGTGTGCCAGTGTTCGCACCTCCTTTTCTTGCCGTACTGGTAGGACCCCTACGTACTCCAGCTACTGCTCGACATACGAGGGTGCCTCAGAGCACAGCTCGTCGGACATATCCACGGATGGCGAGCAGGAGGGGGAGTTTCGTGAGGTTAAGTCACGGAAGGCCAAGCGCGCTGAGAGACTGACTGCAGAGGGCGTGCCCTCTGGCCGGTCCAGCCGTCGAACCCCTGCCAATGCTGGCAGAGGTCATAATGGTGGGGGTCAACGGAAACATGTTCCTCCGATAATTGTGGATGACTCCTCCGGGGCTGTTGGCTTCCTAAAAGAAGTCATGCCGACCCTGGCGCAGACGTGCACAGTGCGGAGGAACAAAAGCCGCTATATCTTCCAGGCTAACGCGGTGGAAGTTTACAGCCTATTACTGCAGCGCCTCAAGAAAAGAGGTATTTCACACTTCACCTTTGGGCTAGAGAAAGCCCGTGATGTACGCCGGGTGATCCGCGGGTTGCCCGTGGATACCTCAGTGGAAGACATGAGGACAGATCTCGTCCGCCAGGGTATCACGCCAGAGTGATCAAGCAGCTGACAAGGCCAACTCCAGCTGCTTGAATGAAAATGAAGTGTGTGAGTGCGAGGGACGTACTACGTATGCCCATGAGTGCGTGCGTGAGTGTGTGTGTGTGTATGTTATATATGTCGTGTTACATACGTATATGTGTGTGTGTCATTTTATGTTTATAAACTTTCATAGGCAACGCATAAGTACCAGCTCTAAAAATATTGTGACTTTGTAGGTTCTTAGTATTAAAAGTCCAATTTGCACAAATTCAAATCGTTATTTTCGTAGAAATACACTAGCAGTAGCAGTACTACATCACATACATAATGGAAGTCTCCGAAGGTCGATGACCAATTCAACAGCGAACTGATTACACCTGTTTACAACATCAGCTCTCGTTATAACATCTGTGGACAGATGTTTGGATGTTTAGATTACCTAACTCAGCTCTGACTGTTATGCAATCCAAGAGCTAGTTAATGTAAGTTCTATTGACACACTTAAATTAGTATATTATGCATACTTTAACTCTATTATGGAATATGGAATATTATTTTGAGACAACTCAGTAGAAAGTAAAAAAAAAAAATATTTCTTATGCAAAGAAGTTTATAAGAATCATTACTAACACCCACAACAGATGCTCCTGTAAAGATCTTTTTAGAAGATTGAAGATATTAACGCTTCCTTGCATGTATATATTCTCGATCCTAAAATTCTTTGTATGCAATCGTGCCTTATTTGCAACAAATAATGTAATTCACAGAATAAACACTAGACAAAAGTATAATATCCATTATCCCAGTGATAAACTTTCTTGCTTCCAGAAACTATCAAAATATTTGGCGAACTTCCTAATGTTCTTAAAGAAAAACATTGATAATTTCGGTGCTTTTAAAAAAGCTGTTAGAGAGTACCTTTCTTCAAAATCTTTTTATTCTCTACAAGATTATCTGAATGACAAATTATCCTGATAATGCTTCTGTAGCTCTGTAAGTAGTATCTAACTATTCCAATGACAAATCATTACCAATAAATATTTGATGCATGTTGAAAGTTTATTTTCAATGTATATGTATTTAAGAAATAACAAGAATGGTATCCATTACAAAAAGGTTGAAACGTACTGGCATAAGACAAGTGAAAGCTGATTTTGTATCATATATAATTATCCCTGTTTTGTTTTCCATATTGTTGTTCATATTGCCTGTATACTATCATATGTGTCTTTTGTTAACTTTTGTACATATATATGCTATTAAACTTTATACCTCTGGACATGTTCAGTGTTCACAGCCTTTTCTGGCTACAAGTGAACCTACTGAACGCAAATCAATCTAATCTAATCTGTTAGCCACTGACACGTTCAATGCATCACTTATATACACAAATTGTAGCATCTAGAAGTTTCCCGAATATTAACGAAGCATCTCAGTCTTTCGAAGAGGCAGGAGAACGGGTCCAGTTATTTCTGGTTACTTCTCTCCCCACCCCGCCTCTCCAAGGCACGGCAATAGCGCTGCGCCTTTGTGTAGGCGTGGTTTTAACGTTATCCGTCTCCCTCACTATCCCGCTACTCTCTCCCACTCTTGCCACGTGGTAGGCACCTCGAAACAATGTCGTCCTTACTTGCATTAAGAATACATATTAATCTGGTTCTCAATATATACATTTTTATTTTATAAACAAATGTTATGAACTGAGCTATCCCTTTACTTCATTAATTATACTTTGCTACTTATGTCGCTCTTGCTGCACTAGGGTGGGTCAAAAAGTAATTCCTCCTATTTTTTTCCCTAAAAAAGGAAGTTATGTGAAAACTTTGAACTTGGCGCAATTTCTCAAACCTTCTTCTCCAAGCCCCTGCAGTAGTTACTACCTAAGTCAACAGGTGGCAACACTACATATTCTTGCAAAATGGCTGATATCCACATTCGTATTAGACAGCGCTCTGTGATTGAATTTTTGACTGCGGATGGTGAGACGTCAATTCACATTCACGAAATGCTAAAAAATGTGTATGGTAATGCAACGGTGGATGTCAGCACTGTTGGACGATGGATTCGTCGCTGTAAAGAAGCTGAAGAGTAAACACCATTGGCAGATGAAAAGCGAAGCGGCAGGCCGGTGACTGCAGTGACTCCATGCAACATTCAGCGAGTCGATAACATCATTCGTGGTGATCGCCGGGTAACCACATGTGAATTGTGTCACATTACCTCCCTCAGTAAAGGCAGTGTGATGACGATTATTTAACAACTGGGTTACTCAAAAGTTTGTTCCCGTTGTGTACCAAGAATGTTAACCACCCAAAACAAAGAAAGAACGAAAACAATGACCTCCGAACACTTGCTTCAATTTGGAGGGAGAGGAGCTTCTGGAAAAAATTGTTACTGGTGGCGAAACGTGGGTTCAGTTTTTGAATCTGAATTAAAGAGGCAGTCAATGGAATGGCATCACACAACGTCACGAAGAAAAAACAATTCAAAGCTCAGTGGTCGGTAGAGAAAGTTATGGCAACAGTGTTTTGGGAAGCAGAGGGTGTGCTTATGATTGATTTTTTGGAGCAGGGATATACAATAAATTCTGTCCAATACGTCAGAATTCTCAAAAAGCTGTAAGCGCGTCTTCGCCGAGTTCGCCCAACAAAAACTATGGCGGATGTTCTTCTTTTGCATGACAATGCAAGAGCAGACACCAACCGTTACACCACTGCAGAAATTGAGATATTGGGGTGACAAGTCTTACAGCCCTGACCTGGCACCATCAGACTTTCATCTGTTCGGGCCACTAAAGGAAGCTCATCGTGGGATTCATTTTGAAGATGAGGAGGCTGTGAAAACGTCCGTGCGTCAATGGCTTAGGAAGCAAGACCGTGTGTTTTACCACACTGGAATACATGCCCTAGTTAAAAGATGGACCAAAACTGTGGAAAAGGACGGAGATTATATTGAATAGTGACAAATTAATCGTCAATGTTGTAGTTATCAAGCTATGTAAATTGGATTCAATTTCCTTGGCAATTAAAAGAGAAAAAATAGAAGGCATTACTTCTTGACCCACCCTCGTGATTGCCAAAGCTGTTCTCATACCGCTTTCTGCGGCTCCTTGAAGCAATCGATTTGTCGTTAAAGGATAGTGATGGACTCGACCTCCATTGATAGCTAAATGTCCTGAGTTCGAATCTCGGCAACAGCAGTCAAATGTTCTTGTGATAAGGAACGCGGAGGGACCAAGTAAAATATTCGGTGTGATGACGCGGTTGGATTTTGACGCGGTATCATTTGAGTGCAGGTGCTTGGATAGTACAATGGAATTGTAAAAATAATATAATATTTACAACTAAAAAAACTCAAAATTGTGTTTCTATAATTGACAATCGCCAATGCAATATTATAATAACAAAATAACTGCACTACAACATTTTTCGAGTTGAATATAGCCTAATGTCGCCCTAGGGCACCACCATACAGTAAAACGTTATCACACATTTACACTTTGTTTAGTATATCTCCAGTTTGACCTTACTTACTTAAAGAATACATATTAATCTGAACCACAATAAAGTCATTAATTGTGTAATCCTTAATTTATAAGTAAATAGTCTTTAACGTTCAGCTATAAACTTGTTATTCAATTGTTTCACATGTTTCCGCTATTAACGATAATTACCAGAGAAGGTGTAAGTCATAAATGACCTTCGCTATACGTATATGAATGTTAAGACAAATAGGGCACACGCTATAAACCAATCACGCAGCGAGAAGTGTGAGACCTTATGCAGTCTGTGAGATTCTTGTATACTTATATTGTATCTTTTACCTTTACCATTTAAGTCATCCTCAATGAAGACGAATTCTGAGGATAGTGCCAGAAAATTTAAGATAGGCAATTCATAAATAATGAAATCACTTGGACATATCTTGAAAGATTGGAAATTTAATCATTTTTGTACAGTAGCCGTGTGTAGGTTAAGATTTGGATAGAACCAGATTAAAAAATTCAATGCCACGTCCAAGATTTGAATCACCGATCTCCCGGTCCTCGTCCTTAAATACTTGCAGAGTTAGTAAGCCGCCACAAAATGGTTCGTATCTCATTGTTAATGAGAGCTCCTAGTGATATACTGGGAAACATACGAGACAGTTGGAAAATATGTCATGACTGCACGTTGGCCATGGTAGCTCACATTTTTTGTTGTTGTTGTTGTTGTTGTTGTTGTTGTTGTTGTTGTTGTTGTTGTAATTTACGTCCTCCAGATTAAGTCATATCGACGACGAATGGAATGGGTGAAATGATGCTCAAATGAGCCCAGGTTCCATAGAGCTTAGAGTTACCCGAAATTCGTCTTTCACAATAAGGGAAAACCGCGGTAAAAAACTTATCCAGATAACTCACCCTGACCGAGATTCGAAGTCGGGGCTTCCTGAACGTGAGGCAGAAACGCTACCACCACGCTACCGAGAGGCGGGCCTCAATTGTTTACAGTGATCCGCGGTTCAAATTTCGACCAAGGCATTGAATTTTTCAGTCTTGACTCTATTTATCCAAATGTTTGAAGGAACCAAAATTTTGGGAAAATGTTAAACATAATGTAGCAGAGATGTTCCTTGAAAGTGTTTATGCCGTGTCCTGGGTAGAAACTATACATAAATATAAAATAATGTCATTTTTCGAGGAATTCCCTTCTTTGGTATCAAATACTCATGCGACTTTTATGTCCGTTCAGTTGAAACATATTTGTTTCGTATTTACGGACAGACAATTCAATAATCAATCTTTCAGAACCTCTCAAACATAAAATATCACAACAGTACAGTTAATGAGATTAAAAGGAATGACTATGGTTCATTAAAATAATTAATAATCACATTTGGTTTTTTAAGTGATTGGCCCAGTTCATTAGTCAACGCCAGAGGTCCAGAGTCTGGTTTTACGAAAAGAGAAAAGAAGTTAAAATTATAAGATAGACGTATTTATAAACAGTGGAGCTTTATCAATAAAATCTTTTTGCTGCGATTTCAGTGCGAATGGGAAGGTCACAGCCGGCGGACAGCTCGCCCACACCAGCCAACTCTGCATCGACCACCTCAAAGCAGCCGACTGCCCAACCAGCACCTGACACGCAGTCATCAGATCTTCCAGCTGCAGAAGCACAAGCAGCGCCTGCTAGCGTTACTACACAACGGCTTTACTACGCCGCTGTTGCACAGCACACACAACAATGAGCGCCGCATTCTACACCAGCAGCAGCAACGTCTGCAGGATCCTGCACCCTGGTCATCTGTGGGCTACCGCGTGATCTACCTTGCAGATTCGGCCTCTCCGCCGCGAAGCGGATGTGGTTCTCTGCCTGGAGATCCAACAGGATATTTACGAGAACGGGCACCAACACATTAGTTCGACTGCATCTGGCCAACCACTTAGAGCAGGATGGACGGGGCTGCCCTTGTTAGGGCACTGCCTGATTCGAGGTAAACAAATTAGATCGTCACGTCCCGTGTTTGGTGATGCTACGACTACGGCCACTGAGCCTCCAAGTGTACAGCTCTTCCGAGATGTCATTACTGTGGGTCACGCTGCCTCACCACCGAGTGCGGGTGTCACGATCTACGGCAGCGACGCAGATACTGTGCAACATACAATGGCGTAGGCCATTTCACAGGTCAGCCACAGTGCCCACGCTACCCTAGACCGACACATCCAACAATAAATAAATAAATAAAATCTGAATATTCTACCCCGGCACCTAGACAACTATACCGGGGCATATATCCAAATTTTCTCTTTATTTTTCCATAAAATCCTTACAATGGTTATAGTTATACAAATCTCTCAGAATACTAATCTACAAAAATAAAATGAAATAAAATAACAGAAATAAACACAAAAAAGAAAAAAAAACTATAAAAATTACAAAATCCTTATTTTCTAAATCTACATCTAAATCTACTAATGCTGTAGTCCACCATGGCCTCTGCCATCACTCTCTCCCTCCGCCGCCCATGCAGTCAACTCTATTTTGAACTCACGCTGATACTTCTGTTCTTATTACTCTCTCTACTCTTCTTTTTCCTCTTGTAATCTACTTCTATATTCCGTAAATGTCTCTCCCTCTCTTCTCCTAGATCTGAATGTTCTTCTCTCTGCCCATTCCTGTCTTCCTGTTGAGGTTACAAAGAATCTTCTTCCATTGACTTGATTAAGATTATCAATTTCTAATTGTACCTCTTCTAATTCTTCTTCTTGTTGATCTATTTCTTCTTCTTGAATTCCCTCCATTGTTAGATTATTCAATAACTCTTCCCGTCTTATCCTATTTTGTATTCTAGAACCCCTTCTTGGATCTTGTACTATTCTTCGCCTATTATCAACTCTTTCTCCTTTGAATATTTTTACCTCCCATGCTTTCTTACTTACAAAGTTAGTCAAAACTTGTAATTTATTTACTAATTGTTGATCTCGAATTATGTCATTTACGATATATCCTGCTAGCGCATGCCTCTCTTCTTGTTGGTGAATTGCATATCTTCCGCATTCAAATACTACATGTTCAGGATTATCTTGTTTGTTACATAATTCACATATATCATTTTCAGTTTTATTGATTTTCTTCCAATAGGTCTTATAAGGTCCGTGTCCTGTTATATAATATATATAAATCCCTTTGTTGGTTGAATAAAATTCAATTTTAATCTTTCTTTGACGTTCTGAAAAATTTCAAACACTCTTCTACCTTCTAGACTTTCTGTCCATTCGTTTTGCAATTTATCTTATGAACTATTTTTAATCACCCAAGATTTGTTTTTTCTGACTCCAGTTATATTATAAACTTTTTCTAAATTTCCTTTTTTCGCCCAAAATTTTGCACCCTTCAAACTTATTAATAAATCGATCGGCCAAATGGCCGTTGTTACTAGCAATGCCATAGTTGGTGTTGTTTTTACAGCTCCCGTCAGACGTAATAATACTTTTCTTTGCGTTCTTCTCAACAATCTTCTTATTTGCACATCGTCCATCCTTTCTGCCCAAACTGCTGCCGCATACGTAATAATTGAAGCAAAAATGGTGTTATGATATATCTGTATGTTACGCAATGGAAGTACAAAACGTAAATTGGTTATTCTTGCTAGCTTTAGCATTATTTTCTCTGTTTTCTGCCTAATATAATCCGTGCGTTTTCTGAAATGAAATTTTTTCTATCATGATACCCAAATATCTCAACTCTTTTTCCCGTTTAATGTTCTGATTATTTATCTTCACTGTAGGATCCCGCTTTAAATTTCCCTTAAAAAGCACATAATTTGACTTGTTTGGTGCAATTTTTAGTTTTGTTCTGAAACACCAATTTGATAATGTATTTGTAACTTCTCTTGCTTTATTTTCTAGCTCTAGTCTGCTCTCTCCATCCATCATTATGACTATGTCATCAGCATACGCTATTACATCCAAAACCTTATGATTTCTTTCCAGTAATTCTAATAAATCTTCTGATAAAATATCCCAAAAAAGGGGCCCCAAGATAGAACCCTGAGGGCAACCCTTGGTTATCTTCTTCCTAGTTTCAAAATTTGATCCACCAATGAATACTTCTCTATTGGAACAATAATCCTTTAATAAATTATGAATAGTACTTGAATATTTCTTGTCTTTTAAAATGCCGAAAAAATACGGCCACCATAAATTATCAAAAGCGCCCGATATGTCCACAAATAATCCAATTACATAATTCTTTTGGCTTTTTGACACTGTTTCTTGAATTTTTAATATTGCATCCTCAGTTGAATATCCCTTTCTGAAACCAAATTGTTTATTATTCATACCCAGCATCAACCTATTTTCCATTATTCTTTTATATATTAACTGTTCAAAGATCTTGCCAATAGCATTTAATAAACATACTGGTCTGAAAGATTTTGGTTGCGTTCTGTCCTTATCTGCTCCTTTGCACAAAATTACAACCTTTGCCTCCTTCCACAAGTTTGGAAATCTCCCTCTTGCCAAACAATCATTAAGCAAGAAACACAAAAACAAGACAATTTCTTCTCGTAGATTATACAAGACTTCATTTATAATACCATCTGGACCAGGTGCCTTCTTCTTTTTTAACTTCTGCAGAATTAATTTTATTTCTGTAATATCAAAGGGATAAACAGGATTTCCTGTATACTGCAACATCATCTGGTTTCTTTTTTCAACATGAATATCATCATCTTCTTCCTCTTTATCATCTGGCAATAACGTATGTAATAACAATTCCACCGATTCTTTCCCGCTTTCTGTCATCTCTCCATTACCCTTATCTAATGTGGTTAAGATTTCTGGCTTCTTAATTTTATTCATAATAATTTTATACGGTTGTCCCCAGACATCTTGTTTTAAATTATTCTCAACGAACTGTTCCCAATGTTGTTTTCTGGTGCCTTCTTATAATTGTTTATACTTTTGTTTGGCCACCCTATAATTCTTTAAGCTCTCTTCTCTTTCCGTATGTATGTTTGATTTTTGATAAATTCTTCTTAATTTCCTTGCTAACGATCTCAGCTTCTGCAATCTATCTGTCCATTTTATTTTATCATTATTATTAGAAATTGTTATCTTTGGAACGGATTTTGATACTGCTACTTTTATTGCTTGTGTTAAATTTATTGCATCCAAATCCACTGATATTCCCGTATACTGCAAATTTAAATCCTTAATTACTTGCTTCATCTTATCCCAATTTGCTCTTTTATAATTATAACGTAATTCTATTTCATGTTCTTCTTGAATTACTTCCCCATTCAATATATAATCAAAATAAATCAAATTATGATCACTTGTGGTCTGACCCTGTGTGACCCACCAATTTCTAATCTTCTCCGCTGTTGCTGACGCTAAAGTAATATCTATATTTTCTTCAGCACCTGCTCTATTTTGAAAAGTTGGTGGATTACCATCTTTATTTATTACATATAAATTCAATTCCGAGATATGTTCTTCCAGTTTCTCCCCTCTTTCATCTGGTCTTTTACTGAACCACCAAGTTGATTTTGCATTACAATCACATACATGCATGATTTCTTTATTTCTGAATTTATTATGAATATTTTGTAATTTATAAAGAAAGGGTTCAATATCCAAACTATATTGAAAATAATAATTTGCCAATATAAAACTTCCATACTTTGTTATAACTTCAATGCAATTAACATGCGTATCCAGAAATTGCGCTATGTTTATTATTTGCAAATCTTGCTTGAAAATTACTATTGCTGGCATTGCCTTTTTCTGAGATAAGATTTGTCGGGATCTTAACGGCATATATGGAATTTTGGAATTTACCACATACGGTTCTTGAATACAGATAATATCTAGTTTTAATTCTTCTGCAATTTTTCTTATTTCCGCCATCACCAATTTACTTCTTTGCCCATTTATCTGTGCAATTCTTAAGCTTTCCTCCATGAGTTACTTCCTAAATTTAATCCACCAAATACATCTCTTCTTACTTTTGCGAAATTCTCTCTATTTTCATTTACTTCCTTTGCCATATTATGATTGAATCTTCTTATATTGTCCTTAAATATATTTACTGGGGCTATTTTATATTTATTTAGTTTAGAAGTTATAGATTTATTTGTGTTTACAGCTGATAAACATGTTGCTATAATATTTTCCGATTTATTAGATTTATTTGGAATTTTTTGTGTATTGGTATTATAAAATGTTGTTTCTGGCTTAAAGCTAGGATTAAAATTGGCGGTTTTTACTACATTATCCGTTACGACATCTTTTTTAACAATCTCCGATCTATTTAATCCTGAATGTCTAATTTGTACATAACAATGTGGCCAGCTCAAGGCAACACAGCGACGACCAGGAAAGATATACCTCGCTCACCTCCTACATCAGCAGCAGCACCTACCACCCTTCCTCAAGACGGCCAGAGGGAAGACCTTCAGGAACTTAGAAGGGAGGTGGAGGACAGCGGATTCCGGCTCACCTCTCTAGAAAACTCCATCACAGCTACACAGTCCTCCAGAGAAGAAATCCATGACCTCCACTCGGAGGTGCTCAAAATTGCACGACGCCTTGGACAACTTGAAGAGACAGTCACCGCAAGCATCACAGGACGCCATTCAGAGCAGAGAGACCAATAGCAATCGCTCAACGGTCTGTAGACAACACATCCGAACTCCAAACCCGGCTAGATCTGGCACAACAACATCTACAGCAACTCCACAACAGTGACAATTCATCATCTTATTCATATTCATTTATTGCATCCGTAAATCACACACTCATGATGTGGAATTGTCAAATTACTAACTACACAAAGAATAGTAACAAAAAACAAGAATTACAATAAGTTGTTAAGCATAATAACCAAATTAATAATTAAAATTTACATTCCTTTTATTCCTACCCTTTGTCATTTAAATACTCTTCTACTGAGTAGTAACACTTTTGTAACAAATACTTCTTTGATGTGTTTTTAAACTTTGTGAAGGACTCAATGTTTTTTATTTCAGTTGGCAGTTTATTGTAGATATGAATTCCGTTGAATTTAAATCTGTGCTCATACATTTTCTTTTTATGATAGTTGACATGTAAGTTTGAACTATTTCTCGTGTTATGCTCATGAATGTCATTGCTTCTTTTTAAATTTATCTAAGTTCGTTTTAACCTTTACTATTATTTCTAAAAGGTAAATGCTTGGTAATGACAAAACGCCTAATTTTTTGAACCATCGCTTACAACTATCTGTTCTCTTTAAATTCATCATAATTCTAATTACCCTTTTTTGGATTCTAAATACTTTGATAATGCTACAACTATTTCCCCATACTGTTATACCAAAGAAATTAATGATTGAAAATTTGCAAAATAGGCTATTCTTAATGTATTCAAATTTACACTGTGCTTCAAAATTGATATTTGGAAACAAACGCTACTTAATTTCTTTATTAGACTTTCAATACGTATATTCCAATTTAGACTGTCGTCCATCCAAACTCCTAAAAATTTTGTCTTTCCAATATATTTAATTTCATTTTCATCCATTATAATTTCAGGTAAATTAACTGTCTTATTCATTTTATTATGAAAACGCCATGCCTGACTCTTATCCTTATTTATAACTATTTGTTATTTTGAAACCAAGGTGATACTTCTTTCAAGTTATTTATTTCATTTTCATTGAGTTCGTCATCATTTTGACCTGATATCAAGAGGCTCGTATCATCTGCAAATAAGGAGCATTTTAAAGAATTTTAAAATGCTCCTTTTGCTGTGAAGCGAAAGCTCTCACGGCTGAAGGAGAGTCACACCAGCACCGGCGCCAAACGAGACCAGCTTTTACAACTGCTCCACCGCAGGTTGAGCATCACCTGCAAGTCAACATACAACTTCCTACTGTCTCCCTTCGGGAACGCGCTAGGAGACAATATCCTCCCAATCCCCAACAATAAAGCCCACTAATTATCCTCATAATAAAGTACGCATAATCCCCTTCGTGGCACGCTCAGGACCTCGGTCATGGTCATGGCCAAGGAATTTAACTCCTACGCGCTCCAGCACATTGTGCGGCAGCACATCGGAGGTGCTAATGCGGGACTCCACAACTGGCAGAAGATAACTGTCATCCCTTACCACTTTCCTACCTTACTATAAATATTGTTTTTGTTATTAAAAAGTTTATTTTAATTCGCCATTTTTGAGTCCAATTAGTGAAAATATGTAGTTGTGATTTTGCTATGTTATATCGTGGGTTTATGCACCAGTATGCGGTGTCATCAGCATACTGGGCTAGCTGGATGCTGTCATATATGGGTCGGGGGTATCAGCTATGTATAGTATATACAGCAGTCCTGAGGTGACGCTTCCTTGGGGTTTCCAGGTTTAATTGTGAACGTCTCTGATAAGGTATTGTTGATGTTATGTTTGCCGTTCGGTCCGAAAGGAAGCTGGCTATCCATCTTGTTACTCTATTTGGAAATTTGAAATGTGTAAGTTTATACAGTATTCCATTTGTACAAATCTATTATTTTATCTTGACAGGAATCCTGCGCGGTAGGGATGAGTAGCAACTGCGGTGGGGATAGTGCACGCGTAAGATTACGAGAGGGGAGGGCAGTGCATAAGGTGTCCAAATACAAATTTCACTCACGAAGCCAATTTTGCAGCTCTTATAATCTAAGTTGTAATTCTTACTATGGTAGTAATCTCCATGCTTTTGTTGGATCTTAAACAGTACGTAGGCATTTGGAACAAAACCCTGTTCTCCTCCAGCAGGCATGATAAACAACTGTCGGCCTTTCAATATCGCTGCAGGGTCCCTGTAACGTAGTTCACTCCAGGCATATGGTCCAGTATGTGCTGTATTTATATAAGTTTCATCTATATAAACTATATTAACTTCACTTCGATATCTCCAAATATTTCGTAAATACTTAAGGCTTTTTGCACGTATTGTGCGATGTTCGATTAAACTTTGTCTGTCACGCTTAGTGTTTTTTTTCCAAATAATCCTAGCTTCTAAGGAACTCTTCTTAATGTTCGGACACTGCCTTGGAAGTGAGTAGAATTTTTAAGCTTCATAAGCACTTTCTTCAAAGTTGGTCTTTGTTTTTCTGTACTTTAAAAGTTATTCACAGTTCGCCTCACTACTTCTGAATTAAAACATCCAAATTAGATTTTGTGCAGGTTCTTAATCTTTGTTTACTGGGCATAGAGAAGGACGTTGTTGCACTAACACCAATGGCTTTTCTTTCCTTAATAACTCTCCTAAACTGATTTCAGACGCAACTGTTGCCTCAGATACCCTTCACCAGATTTTTATAGCTGAGCCAGACCATTGCTTCTTTTTTATAAATCTATGGATATTGGTTATTACTTCTCGTGTTTTTAAATGCAGCAATTTATTTCCTAATGCTCTGCTAGGAGGCGTCATTTATAAATGCTCCCTTGGAACCAGGAGACAAGCACATTTTGAAACAAGCTGTAGTGTTACCGAGTAGCTGTGCACGTGTTTATTTGCTCGCAGCTGGTACGCAATTGACCTGCCCTCCCCTCCAGTTGCACCGTTCTGAGGTGGATACCACCTCGCATCGCTCTGCACTTTTCAAGATAAAAAAATACATCTGTACAGTATTGGTCAAAGGCATTTTGGACATCCAGGAACGTTGCAATGGCTGTGTATCCTCTGTTGTAGGCGTCGGTTATTTCTGATTTTATCCTTACTAACTGGACTTGGATAGTTATGGCAGATCTGTATGCGGCTTTTGATAACGTTGATGCCTATAATTCTGGTGTTTCCTTTTATCGTTGCCTAGTTTCTCAAAAATTAGTATATGCGCAAACTTCCATTTGGTTGGACGATGCTTATATCTGATTTCCATATTTGATATTTCTGCTAGAAATCTTCATTTATTTGTATAACTAGTTAAAGACTTCCGACCTAAAATGACATATTTTCTTTACAGATATACTCAAACTTTATGCACAACAGCTCTAGTTAGGTGTTACTCAGATAAAGAAGACATTTGAATCTCAAGGACAATAAATTTATTATTCCTATTTTATTATCAAATTGCTTAATAATTAAGACATAACCCTATATAGATAGTAATTAGGTTTGTGCGTCATCTATCGCCTGGCAGTGTACTTTGTGTTGACAGAGAGTTCCGATAGAAGCGGGTAGCGCTAGTTATGCGAAGGCTCTTCAAGAAGCGGATCTTTTGAACGACTCATTGTTTGTCATAGACTGGGTAACCTGTCTGAAGGGATAATCCACACGGTCAGGAGTGGAAGCCTATGTGAACACAAACAGATGCGCGGTAGTACTTCACGCTGAGTCAGTTACAATGGACGAGTTTATACCAAATCAAAATGTAAACACCGTTATACACTCACAACTATGTGTTGCGGTTTTGTTAAGTAGAGAAATGCAAATACCTGATTATTCCATTACATAATACTACAGCAGAGGCAATGAACGAACTGTACTTAATATAGCGAAAGAGGTCGAAAGCTTCTAAGTGTACGGGAGAAAGAAAACTTTGAAAACATTGTAAAATATTCAAAAACGTTTGGACTCGATAAGTTTGAAAACTTTTTATTGTGTAGGACTTTTCTCCTTGTTATTTCTTCCAGCATTTTAGTAGTTCCACATTTTCCATTGGGAATTTATTATTTTTTATCTTTTAACCATACAAAGAGAATGTAATTTCAAAGACAATGCATAAAAGCCAGCTCTTAAAATAGTGTTGCTACTTACATAAAGAATATATATTAATTTGAATCACAATAAAATCATTTCTTTTTTATAAACAAGTTGTGTAATAGTTAATTAATATGTAAATTGTAATTAAAGTAAAGCTAAGAATTTATCATTCTATTATTTCACATACTTTCGCTAAGTATTCTGTTACCAGAGAAGATATAAATTGAAAATGACGTTCACTTTCAGAAAACCTATACGCAAATCGTTAAAACAAACAAAAGAAATACATTGCAAACGATTCTCTCAACAAGAAGTATGATATGAATGTAGAACTTCCACAGTCTGTGCGATTCTTGTATACTTACATTTTATGTCTTACTTTTACCAGTTATATCATCCTCAATGAAGAACAATTCCGAGTATATTGCCAGAAAATTTAAGATAGTCAATTTATGAATAATTAAGATATCACTTCGACATCTTTGGAATTTTGGAAATCTAGTAATTTTTGGGCACTAGCCGTGTGTACGCTAAGATTTGGATAGAGTCAAATAGCCTGAAAAAAAATGCAATGCCGCGACCGGGATTTGAACCACAATCTCCGACTCTTCGTCGTGAAGTACTTACAGAGTAAGTCGCCACAAAATGGTTCGTATCTCATTGTTTATGAGAGCCCCTAGTGGTTTATTGGGAAACATACGAGTCAGTTGGATAATTTAATGTAGTTCAACTGTTTAGAGCGATCCGCGGTTCAAATTTCGGTCATGGCATTGAATTTTTCAGTCTGACTCTATTTGTTCAAATTTTTCAAACAGCCAAAATCTTTGGAAAACGTTAAACATAATGTTAGTACGTAGAAGAGGTGTTTCGTGAAAGTCTTTGTGTCGTTTTCTTGGAAGAAGCTATACGTAAATATAAAACAATGTCCTTTTTCCTGGATTGAGCCTTTTTGGTCTCGTGATATTTTTAAACCAGTGATATTTCAAAAATGTACTTCTTCTTGTACTTGTATAACTATTTAAAGGCTTTTTGTCTAAAAATTACACATTTTCTTTACACACATATTCAGCCTTTATGCAGGTCAGCTCTACTTTGTTGTTTCTTATATAAAGAATACATTCCAATTTGAAGCACAGTAAAATTATTCCTATTTCCTGAATAAATTCCTTATAATCTAGACAGAAACCTACTGAGTTGGTAATTAAGGTTCGTGCGTCATCTATCGCCTGCCAGTGTACTTTGTGTTGTCAGAGACTTCCACTGCAAGCGGGTAGCGCTACAGTCTGATGTTTAGAAGAACATAGTGAAGGTCATTACCTTATCGCTAGTTGTATGTGGAAAACAGTTTACTTGAGTATTCAGTTGCGCTGTGTGTTGTTCAACTACTTTGTTAAAACACAATTAAAATACGTTTTTACGGAAGCAAGACGTAGTGGCGGTAGGATTAGAGGTGGACCGAGGAATCATGGCCCAAGGCTAAGATCAGCTTAAGGTCGAATTGTTACATTGCATAGCCAAGCTGGAGAATTTGTCTGTTCTCTTAGAGAATTCTTCCAACAGGAAGACGAGAGTTTGCTCCTTATCAATGAACAGCTTATTCCTTTTATCCAAAAGCGACAGTCACATGTCAGTGGATATGCTTGCACGTAAATGAATTCCTGTGGGTCAAAATTCCTGTATATCGGCGGCGTTGATATGAACATGTCAATTAACAAGGTCGTTAATAATAGTATATTGCGATATTAATGTATACGGAACGAGGAAAGGTTTGGAAAAAAACGAGGCGCTTACACCGAGTTTTTTCAATTCTCGAGATTCCGTTATGTGCTTACCACATGTGCATTGCAGATTATTTTTTGGACTGTGTGTACTTATATCAATTGAATTTTAGTAGTTAGGATATTAGCTGAAATATTAATAAATATAATTGAAGATAAATGTTAGATTTTTGAAAGTGCATCGCTTATACCTGTTCTTATGGAGAAATACTTACCGCACTGTGCAGGAATGTCAACAATAACGCTAAGTATGGAATATTCGTTACGTAGTACAAACAGTTATTTTAAAGAACTCACACATGTGAAGACCCTACAACTTAGTGAATGTGTGAACAACTTATTTCTGTTTTTAAAGTAGGCTGAGGTGAGATAACTCGATATGTTTCGAGTGTTGAGAGGATAAAAAAAAGGGGATCTGCATTACTTCCTATCTACCGATGGGCAACACTGCAGCATCACATCTGGAGAAACAGATGACATTTACGTATCTTCTTTTAAAAATTAGACTGTAGTTATGCGTCGACTTGTCAAAGAAGCGGGTCTTTAGAACGACTCAGTGTTTGTTATAGACTAGGTAACCTGTCTGAAGAGTGTATGTACACGACGAGGCAGGTGAGGCAGACACGCTACCGAGGCGGGCTCTAAGTGTCTTAATGTGGCGATGTATGGTATCTTTTGATGTACCAAGTTCTTCTGAAAGTCTACAGGTACTTGTCTGCGGATTTCCTTGCAAAAGTTCGTGTGTGTTCTCAATATTACATATTCAGTCCTCCAGAACGTGGTAAATCTTAGTGTTTTCATCTGCATTTTTTAAATGTTGGAACCATCGTCATGCCACACGCTCACTAACGACATCTTCTCCTTCCACTTTCCGCTAATGCCCAGATCTCGCACCCATACAGAATCATGGGTGGAATAATCGCCCAGTACAGACGTAGTTTGAGGTGTGCAGGCATATTGGATCTGAAAATGGGGTACAACTGCCTGAGTGTGACATGGTCTAATCCCGCCTTGGCCCTGACATGGGGAGCGAAGTTTAGCCCACGATCAAGCAGGACACCCAGGTATTTAACCGAGGTAAACCATGGGATTTGCCTCTGCCTCAACCTCAGTGTTCCCGTCGGTCGCCAGCGTCGGACCTTAGCCAGTAGAAGAGCAGAGCTCTTCCCTGGACTAATTGCCATGCTCCACTTCTCACTCCAGCGGCCGATCGCTCGGAGCTGTCGTTGCAGAGGCGGGAAGCAGAACTTGACATTTTTATTACGCGCCATAATGAGAAAATCGTCCGCATACTGGCACGTAACTGTCTGTGGTTCTGTAGGGAAGTAAGACATGTAGGCCGCGAAGAGCAACGGTGATAGTACACTACCCTCCGGGACTCCCGCAGCTATGGGTCTGACACTGGAAAGCTTTCCTTCCACTCTCACTCTGAACGTGCGATCCCGAAGGAAGCCGCTGATCAGAGCAAGATAGGGAGGAGGGATGTTAACTTCCTTGAGCTTGTACAGTAGGCCCTGATGCCAGGTTGTCGCAAAGGCCTTCTCCACGTCCAACAGAACCCAATGGTTTTGAAGTTCTCCTGGAACCCCAGGATTACCTGTTTCACCTTGTGCTTAAATGCACAAAACTACATTTTCTACATATTTTCTCTACACACATATATTCAGTCTTCATGCAGGACAGCTCTAGTGTGGTACTACTTAGATAAAGAATATATTTCAATTTAAAGTACAATACATTTATTCCTACTTTCTGAACAAATTGCTTAATAACTAAGACATATCCCTATATAGATAGTAATTAAGGTTTGTGCGTCATCTATCGCCTGTCAGTGTACTTTGTGTTGTCAGAGACCTCCGCTAAAAGCGGGTAGCGCTAGTTATGCGTCCGCTTGTCAAAGAAACGGGTCTTTTGAACGACTCAGTGTTTGTCAGTCTGGTTAACCTGTCTGAAGAGCGAATGTACACGTCCAACAGTGGAAGCCTGCGTGAAGACAAACAGATAAGCGGTAGTACTACATGTTGAGTCTGCTACAATGCACGAGTTTGAACCAAGTTTAAATGAAAACATCGTCATACACTCACAAAGTAGTAAATTAATATCCTATGTGTTGCGGTTTTGATAAGGAGAGAAACGTAACGGTCTATTTTTTCCATAAAATAATACTACAGCAACGGCAGTGAACGAACTGTATTTAATATAGCGAAATAGGTTCAAAATTCATAGTTTACGAGAGGAAAACATTCAAAATCTGGAAAATATCACCCTCATACAAAAATTATCGAAATCGATGAGTAGAACTTTTCTTTGCTCTTACGAACAGAGAAAAGAAATTCCTATAGTAAGTAAACTCATGAATGCCGTTAAAAAGAAGAGCCTTTTTAAGGTAGAGAGACACATTCTGGAGTATATTTAACGGCATGGGATGTCAGTTTTGAATGAAAAGTGATATGCACCGACTTACATACGATGTTCTGATGTTTTGATGGTCAGACTGTAATGTACTATATTCCTGATTTCTCCGATCTCTCTAAACCGAGCGACCTCCCATAGCAAACTCATTCAGATAACCTTGTAACTTTTGTAATACTAACATGCATTTGGGGGACGTGTTTATGATATGAAATCTGTAAAAAGCTTCATAAGAGGGCTGTTCAATAAAGAATGATCACAATGTTTTGATAACGATACCTTTACTCATCCTCATAATTTTCATGGTCCTTCTCAAAATAGTCTCCCATGAATGCGATGTACTTGTCCCAGCGTTTCTGTCAGTCTTCAAAGACATACTGGAAACCATTTTTGAGAGATCCTTCAAAATCGCCTCCGAAGCCTTCACCACTGCTTCTGATGATGGATAATGCCTCCTACGAAGGCGTTTCTTCAAGTTAGGGAATAGAAACAAGTCACATGGGGCTAAATCCGGACTATAGGGAGGGTGAGAGATGCCCTTCACGTTGATTTTCACAAGATATTCAGCAACAACATTGGCAATATGCGGCCACGCATTATCATGGTGCAGCATCCAGCCTTCTTCACGGAAATGTGGTCTTTTGCGCCTGATATGGACTTGCAATGTTTTCAGGACATCTCTGTAGTATTGTCCAGTTACTGATGTGTGTGCAGGTACAACATGCTGATAAACCATTCCATGAATATCAAAGAATGAGATGACCATAACTTTCCCAGCAGAAGCAACCACTTTTGCTGTTTTGGGGGTTGGTGATGAAGGAGATTTCCACACTGAGCTTTGTTGTTTGCTCTCAGGATCAAAATGATGTAGCCAAGTTTCATCAGCAGTGATTACGTTTGAAAGAAACTCCGGATCTTCCTCTAACATCAACTTTAACTGCATGTTACCTCCATTACAGTGGTAGGCGATACTGAACATGTCTGAACTTGGCTGGTTCTCACAGGCGGGAACCAGGAGTACCAACAATGAAACTACTACGGCGTGTTTATTTTGCATTAAGCTAACAGAATATAAAAAGACTGAATTATAGTGCGCAAAATTACGACCGTAAAAAAGTTATGATCATTCTTTATTGAACAGCCTTGTATATACATTAATCTGAAAAGTATTTCAATTACAACACATCGTAAGTTACAAAAATTACTAGAACTGGCTTTCCCTTGCCTCGATGCATGGATTTCTTCAACACCAACTCCAATACTCAGACCATAATACGAGAATCGATTGCAGGAAGAATGGCGGCGCTCGTGGCCCAGCTTGTTATGTTGTGGTTATATCTACAGATTAAAGTGTGTATTTGTTTACTTTGATTGTGTGTTTGAGGAATTAATGTAATTCATACTACAGTGGCAATTAGTGACTAACGAGTTAATTTATAGTTGATTATTTAACATAAAGTGATAACGTTTACCTAAATATATACAGTGGAGTATTGTCGAAATGCATCGTTGTTGTGTTCCCAGCTGCAATCTAATTATGGCAGTATACCTCACACGACATTTAAATTTCCGAAGGAAAACTGTAACGGGATAAGTGGACCAGGAACATACATCGTAAGGATTTTAAAGTAAATGACAAAACTGTAGTTTGTATTCATCATTTTGAACAGTGCTTTGAGGTTAAGGAAGACATCTTTCCCGTAAATGATGGTGAACCAATTCGTGCCCTTCGAAAAATACTAAAAATTAATAGATGACGCCTACCCCACGATTTTTAAGAATCAGCCATCCTATCACACATTAAAGCTCAACCAAAAAATACGAAATCCTGAAGAATGCATCCAAGACATTTTACAGAGAGTGAAGATAATTTTAATATTTGGTGTGCACAAGATGTTATTGACAGTTTTGAACCGAAGTGGTGAGGAGATTTTAACCCATTGATAGTCATTATTAAAGACGATTAGTTACGTTCTTTTCTATAACATTCAAGATCCCAGCTTCACTGATGTTCCTTCACTTAATGAGTTTCAAAGTATTTCATAACCTAGAAGCAATATGATGAGTCTACCAGTGGAAAATTTTAAATGGCTCTTGCAGTGTGAGGGAACTGACACCTTCAAACGTGACAATTGGAGTAAACTGGACAATCTGGTGAGTTCTCTTAAATATTATAGTATAAGCAGAAAAGGTTACTATGTAAACAATATAAAAGAAACTTTAGTACTTGCTACAGACGATAGGATGATACAGTCCAATAAGATAAAGTTTGCTGTGTTTAGCACTTATGAGTTGTCATGCCTTATAAATTAAATTTTGATTGGAAGTATAAGGTGGAAAATGCATAGTACTGGTCGTGTTACTATATAATGTGATAAGCTCTTAGGATTTGTCATGATGCTCTTTATTTATGTTATTACACGTTTTAGTTGAAAGTATAAAGTGATAAATGCTTAGGAGTTACCTCGATGCTCCATAATATGGATTATATTATGTCCAATGTGTATAGTTTCCTATTCTACGTAACCAGAGCCGCTGGGCTTCGACGGGCGCCATCTTGGAATCTGTATTATGGTCTAAGTATTGGAGTTGGTGTTGATTTCTTCGTATGGGAACAATTGAAGTGCTTGGTTTGTGAGACGCTTGTATCTGAAGTTATTTAGAGAGTGCGTATCCAAACTTGATTACACAAAATACGCAACACATCAGGTATTTTCAACATGGTATGCCAGAGCAAGGAACTCAGGCTTGCTGCATGCATCGGAGTAAGAGGAAATCACCTCGAGCAATTTTTGTAACTTACGATTTCGTATTAGTAATTGATGAAAATTAATAATTTCTTCACGCTAGCCGTATATAGGCTGAGGTTTTTGAGAGGTAGATATAAGCTCAGCAAATAATAAAGGGTTACCGAGCGATCAACACAAAGTGAAGACTGGCCTTCCCTCTGATGACTAGGGAGCTGTCCCGAAAGGGCGCCCAGCCTCCGTGGTGCTTTCCATAGGGTAGGACCTAGAGACTATCAAGACGGAACACAAGTGGATACGGCACTTACGCGCGCCAACTCCAAAGAGGAAGGCTACCGATTAGTCCTCGGTAGGGCCACCTGATGATCTATTATGTGTTTCAAATGTGGAAGGTGTTTGTCCTTGAGCGTGAGCAGCCAATCGGAGTCCTACGGTGTTGTCATATTGCATTTCCGCTAAGTGGTGTGTAAGGAGCGCCAATATAATCGATCTGTATGAAATACTATTCGGGCTTAGACAAAAATTCAGACTTTTTTAAAAAATACATATAGATATATTTTTTTTTATTATTTAACAGTTTTTTATTGTTTCCGCTTAATTACCTATCCGTTTTCTGCAGTTTCACACACAAACACTATACACATAAACACCCATGTCCAGGGCGGAACTCGAACCAGCGACCCTCTACGCCGAGGAACGTTAGAGACATACGTTCTAACGACCATGGCAAAAAGGGCCAGCATGACTTTGCTGAAACTCATCCATGTGGAAGGTAGAGAGTAATGTATCCAACACAACCATGAAAACCTCATATCTCTAGCTCAAATAGTTTTTTCTAATACAAATAAATAAACGACTATTACCTTATTATAACAAAAAATCGCGAAGTCATATCGGACGATGAATGAAATGATGCTCAAATGAGTACAGGGTACATTGAGCTTAGAGTTACCAGACATTCATCTTTCAGGATAAGAGAAAACCTCCAACGTTAAGTCATATCAGACGATGAATGAAATAATGTCAAATGAGTACAGGGTACATAGAGCTTAGAGTTATCAGACATACATCTTTCAGGATAAGAGAAAACCTCCAACGTTCAGTCATATCAGACGATGAATGAAATAATGTCAAATGAGTACAGGGTACATAGAGCTTAGAGTTACCAGACATTCATCTTTTAGGATAAGAGAAAACCTCCAACGTTAAGTCATATCGGACGATGAATGAAATAATGTCAAATGAGTACAGGGTACATAGAGCTTAGAGTTACCAGACATTCATCTTTCAGGATAAGAGAAAACCTCCAACGTTAAGTCATATCAGACGATGAATGAAATGATGTTCAAATGAGTACAGGGTACATAGAGCTTAGAGTTATCAGACATACATCTTTCAGGATAAGAGAAAACCTCCAACGTTCAGTCATATCGGACGATGAATGAAATGATGTTCAAATGAGTACAGGGTACATAGAGCTTAGAGTTACCAGACATTCATCTTTCAGGATAAGAGAAAACCTCCAACGTTAAGTCATATCGGACGATGAATGAAATGATGTTGAAAAGAGTACAGGGTACAAAGAGCTTTGAGTTACCAGACATTCATCTTTCAGGATAAGAGAAAACCTCCAACGTTAAGTCATATCGCACGATGAATAAAATGATGTTCAAATGAGTACCGGGTACATAGAGCTTAGAGTTACCAGACATTCATCTTTCAGGATAAGGGAAAACCTCCGACGTAAAGTCATATCAGACGATGAATAAAATGATGTTCAAATGAGTACCGGGTACATAGAGCTTAGAGTTACCAGACATTCATCTTTCAGGATAAGAGAAAACCTCCAACGTTAAGTCATATCGGACGATGAATAAAATGATGTTCAAATGAGTACAGGGTACATAGAGCTTAGAGTTACCAGACATTCATCTTTCAGGATAAGGGAAAACCTCCAACGTGAAGTCATATCGGACGATGAATAAAATGATGTTCAAATGAGTACAAGGTACATAGAGCTTAGAGTTACCAGACATCGTCTTTCACGATAACAGAAAACCTCCAACGTTAAGTCATATCGGACGATGAATGAAATGATATTGAAATGAGTACGGGGTACATAGAGCTTTGAGTTACGAGACATTCATCTTTCAGAATAAGAGAAAACCTCCAACGTTAAGTCATATCGGACGATGAATGAAATGATGTTGAAATGAGTACGGGGTACATAGGGCTTAGAGTTACCAGACTTTCATCTTTCAGGATAAGGGAAAACCTCCAACGTTAAGTCATATCGGACGATGAATGAAATAATGTTCAAATGAGTACAGGGTACATAGAGCTTAGATTTACCAGACATTCATCTTTCAGGATAAGAGAAAACCTCCAGCTTTAAGTCATATCGGGCGATGAATGAAATGATGTTCAAATGAGTACAGGGTAGATAGCGCTTTGTGTTACCAGACATTCATCTTTCAGGATAAGGGAAAACCTCCAACGTTAAGTCATATCGGACGATGAATGAAATAATGTTCAAATGAGTACAGGGTACATAGAGCTTAGATTTACCAGACATTCATCTTTCAGGATAAGAGAAAACCTCCAACGTTAAGTCATATCGGACGATGAGTGAAATGATGTTCAAATGAGTACATGGTACCTAGAGCTTAGAGTTACCAGACATTCATCTTTCAGAATAAGAGAAAACCTCCAACGTTAAGTCATATCGGAGGAAGAATGAAATGATGTTCAAATGAGTACAGGGTACATAGAGCTTAGAGTTACCAGACATTCATCTTTCAGGATAAGAGAAAACCTCCAATGTTAAGTCATCTCGGGCGATGAATAAAATGATGTTCAAATGAGTACAGGGTACATAGAGCTTAGAGTTACCAGACATTCATCTTTCAGGATAAGGGAAAACCTCCAACGTGAAGTCATATCGGACGATGAATAAAATGATGTTCAAATGAGTACAAGGTACATAGAGCTTAGAGTTACCAGACATCGTCTTTCACGATAACAGAAAACCTCCAACGTTAAGTCATATCGGACGATGAATGAAATGATATTGAAATGAGTACGGGGTACATAGAGCTTTGAGTTACGAGACATTCATCTTTCAGAATAAGAGAAAACCTCCAACGTTAAGTCATATCGGACGATGAATGAAATGATGTTGAAATGAGTACGGGGTACATAGGGCTTAGAGTTACCAGACTTTCATCTTTCAGGATAAGGGAAAACCTCCAACGTTAAGTCATATCAGACAATGAATGAAATGATTTTCAAATGATTTCTTTTCAAAGATACATTTTCTTCTATACATTCCCATATCTCCTGCCGATCTATATCTTCTACTCTGTTTCTCACTTCCTTACACTTCTATTGGTGCCGATTTTGACAGCCCTAGTAGTTCTTTACAAAACAATCCATACATCTGGTCTAATTGTGTTCCTATCTCTGATGTGCCCCATACATTGTTCTGGCTTCAACGACCGCTCCATACATTCTTTCTAACAATCTAACTGACATCTCCAGTTTATATTTACATATTCTTACCCCTGACATTGCCGCCCTGCTATTAGCTATCTCTTTTCTGGCTTGTGCAGCCCATCCTCCACTGCTACACATCCTTACACCTAAATAGTCATACTCCTTTACCACTTCTACCTTTTGATCTCCTATGAACCATTCCTCTTCTTTCCTAATTATCGATCCTCTTTTAAATAAGATTATTTTTTATTTCTTGCTGTTTATTCTTAGTCTCCAGTCAACGCAAAACCTATGGATTTTCCCAATTGATTTTTGTAGACGTATTACGGAAATTGCTCCTTCCGTTAAATCATCCGCATACAATAAACCAGGGATGTACAACTTTATATAGTTATTAATATCCTTTTTATATCACTTGTAGAAATGTCGTCAAAGACTGCTAAACTACTGAGATTACTTCTAGTGCCTTCAGGATATATATTTACTAATTTCTTATAAGAGAATGTTAATCAAATTTTTAGTCGTCTTTAAGAAACATTAAAAGCTTTCTAATAATTTGTAATACAAAGTTTAGCTTTGATATACTATTGTCAAGTCGTCAAGTTTAGAAGTTAGAGAAAGTGAATACCAAGTTTGGTTGGTAACTTTACGTTTTTGTGTTGACAGATAGACCGAAGAACAGAGAGTCAAACAGACGAAAGTCGAGACAGACAGAAGTACACATTTTTTAAAACGGTTTCTTGTGCATACACTAAGTCTGAGTCCTGTATTTGTGCTGAATACGTGATATCGAATTATTAACTGTAATACAATACTTCGATTGTTTACCCTGATAGTACACAAAATAATAAACGATAATCGGAGCAAAATGCCATAACACGGTCATTTGTTTTAATGTTATAATTAAACTTGATATAATAATAAAAATTTTAACTTGGTTATTTGAAACATTATTTTATATATGAGCAAGTATTACTACCTCCTTCGGAGCGGAAGTAAAGACTTTTCTAAATTGACGGTATATAAAACCTCTAACTTGATAAACGAGTCTCTCAGCAATAATATATTGTGTATACACACAT